>JANIHY010000210.1:56620963-56631523 GCA_027479065.1 Erythroxylum brevipes
CTCAAGTTTAAAAAAGTTTAAAAATTTGGTTAAGTCACGCTACTGTATTAGTACAAAATTTTAAAAATTAAATTTTTTTGACTCAAAGTTAATGAAAGTCCAGCACTTTATACTGCAAGATTTTCGATACCAAAAAATATTAAATACATGTGTCATGTGTGACATAGGTCTAATATAATCACAAAAATCTAATATCCCACTAATATAAATGAGAAAATATAGTGTAACAAACTACGATGATACATGTATGATCTACAACGTATCATTTTCTCTTGTAGGTCTCGATTTCTCCAACTTTATGCTAAATTGTATGTGCTAAATTACATAAAAGAAATCCTGTTTTCTCTCACCGAATGTTAAACAACATTAAAAAAAACTTATTTTCTCTCACTGAATGCTAAATAACATTAAAGAAAACCTTTATGTTTTCCAACTTTTTGCTAAACTGTATTAGGGAATAGCTTTATGGGATTGAAAACTTATATCTCCTTATGTCATGCTAAATTTATGGATATCCATACTAAACTATATGTATCAAAATGACATAGACTTAAGGTCAATCTTTATATATGTCCAGTGACCTTCAACATGCTTAAGATTAACACAAATCTTATGTCTTTCATATGTATTATGACTATATACAAGAACAATTACTATTGAGGATAAAAAGATGATTATCTATATTAATAAATAATTATAATGTGATAATATATCAAAATGTACAAACTTTTAAGGAGTAAATACAATGATATCTAACTATTGCTGTCTAAGTACTTTAACATGCCCATATTAGATACATGTTTAACAAATGCTAGTGGGTGAGGTCATTTAGTCAATGGATCAGCTAACATCTTTTCAATCATGATGTGCTCTACTTCAACGTCACCCTTCTAAGTCAACTTCTTTATGGTCAAGTACTTGACCTCTAAATACTTAGACCCTGTGATATTCTTGTTGTTGTTATTGAATAATACTACAACAAGATTATCACAATATAACCAAATGAATCTAGCTATCGAATCCAACACAGACAACTTAGAAATCGAGTTTTTGAGTCAAACTGCCTGTGTAGCAGTTTCATATCATGCAACAAACTCTACATACATGGTCGAGGAAGTTACCAATGTCTTCTTGACAGTTTTCTACGATACTGTACCATCTGCCAACATAAAAATGTATCTTGAAGTGAATTTTCGACCATCCAGACACGTAGCAAAATCTAAGTCTATATACCCTGTGAGGTTTAAATCGTTGAGTTTCCTGTATGTTAACATATAATTTTTGGTACCTTTTAGGTATCTCAACACTTGCTTAGCTGCATTACTATGGTCTACAATTGGGTTAGCCAGATATCGACCCAATAATCCAACAGGAAATGCAATGCCCGGTTTAGTGTACACCTGGGCATACATTAGACTACCAATTGCATTAGAGTATGATAAATTTCTCATAGCCTCTCTCACAACTTCATTCTTTCGACATTGTGTCAAAGATAATCTCTCACTATAAGAGATAGGTACTACAACAAGTTTACAGTCAGTCATATTAAATATTTGTAGCACTCACTCAAAGTATGCTCTTTATGAGAGGCTCAACGAGTGTTGAGATTTGTTCCGATGGATCCACATATCAAGGACAAAAAATGCTTCACGTACATCCATCATGTCTAAGTGTTTGACCAAAAGTTGCTTTTCCTCATACAACTTGGTCAATCATTTGACGCAAACAAAATATCATCCACGTATAGTAATAGAAAGATAACTTTGCTCCCCCCTGACCTTATAGTATAAGCATCTTTCATCTTTGTTTTCCACAAAGCCGAATGAGGTCAAAACATCATCAAACTTTAGGCACCATTGTCTGGAAGCTTATTTCAGACCGTATTTGATTTAGTCAACTTACAAACTTTGTCAGTTGTATCTTGATCCTGAAAGCCTTCAGTTTGCTCCATATAGACCTCCTTATAAAGGTCACTATTTAAAAAAACGATCTTGACGTTCATCTGATGTAGCTCCATGTCATAATGAACTACTATTGCCATAATCACTCTAAATGCATCCTTTGAGGATACATGAAAGAAAGTAACATTAAAGTCAACTCATTCTCTTTGAGTGAATCTCCTGGCAACCAAACGCACCTTAAACCACTCAACTTGACCTTGTGTGTCCTTCTTGATCTTAAATAGTCACTTGCAACTGACAAGTCTGCAATGTTGAGATAAATCGACAAGCTCTCATACCTTATAGATTGCATCTCACCCTTCATTGTTTCCCACCACATATTCGTCTGTGGTCTAGAAACGACTTCTGTAAAAGTAATTGAATCCACAACATGTCCTATGTTATAGTCTTGCTTACCCAAATAGACTATGTAATCTAGTAAGATAGTATGTCGTCTCTCTCTGGTGGATCTATACAACTACATAGGTTCTTGTACCTCAGAAATCTGTTCCTGAATAGGCACAGGTTCCTGTGCCTGCATAGGCATAGTACTTGGACCTTCATCCACCAGATCTGACTATATGAGAAACGGAAACGAAATAATCGTAGTATCTGTCCTGTTATCTCTTGGAGGATGTGAAGATCCTCCCTCATCATGGACATTTTATTCCAAAACTTATCCATCTATGATTCCACTATTTTGACTCCCCTTCTCTATAGTAAAATCTATAGCCCATAGAGTAATCAAGATAACCTACAAAATAACAACGAGTGAAAGAAGGTTACACTTTTCTCTCATAAGGATTATATGATCTTATCTCAGCAGGGCAGCCTCATACTGTGCAAGGCTTGGCTTCCATCTTTTCCAGAGTTCAAAAGGCGTCTTGGATACTAACTTACTTAGGACTCTATTTAAGATATACAATGTTGTCTTGATGGCTTCACCTCAAAGGTATTTAGGTAGATTAATTCTGCTCTGCATTAACCTCATCATGTCCTTTAGGGTGCGATCACGCCTTTCAGCTACATCATTTTGCTTAGGACTACTTGACATAGTGAACTGAGCCACTATTCCAACTGATTCCAAATACCTAACAAACGGATTTTCTTGTTGTGCAACTCCATGTTTGCCATAGTATTTCCCTCCCCTGTCATATTTGATAATCTTTATTGATTTTTCTAACTGGTTCTCAACCTCATTCTTAAAGATCTTGAAATTATCAAGAACTTTAGACTTTTCCTTAAGTAATAATACATAATCATAGTGGGAATAATCGTCTATAAATGTCAGAAAATATCTAACATTGCATAACGTGACTGTAATATTAACCTTCTATAGATTCCAAATCTCAGCTTTTCATTCGTGTCACAAAGTGTTAAATACATTTCTGATTTGCCTATATAACGTTACACAGGGCTGAAAAGGAATCAACTTTCCAATAAAAGTGGAAGAAAGAGGCCTAGGAGGAGAGCTAGAGAGCTAAGGTAGAGGTTTTTTTGGTGTAAACTTGCTTTGTGCGAGATGTTTGGCACAATCAGGCAAGAATGTTCGAAGCTAAAGGGGGTTTATTGATGCTTTAATACTTCTGTTCAAAACCCAGAAAAAAGGGGTAGCAAAGGCAGGAATTACTGGGTTGGAGAGAGATGAAGATGAGTAGTTTGGTGTTGGTGTGGTCGGTGGTATTGGGTTTGGTTGTTCATGGGATGACGACATTTGGGGAGATGAGAAACCAAGAACAGCAGAAACAGGTTGAGAATCGACATAAATTTGCTTACGCGACCATGATGTACATGGGGACGCCGAGAGATTATGAGTTCTATGTTGCAATACGTGTCATGCTGAGGTCGCTAGCTCGGCTCAAAGTTGACGCTGATCTCGTCGTCATTGCCTCTCTCGACGTCCCTCTCCGTTGGGTTCAAGCCTGGTGAGTCTTTTTTATTTCTACTGTTTTAATTTTTAGCTTCAAACGAGACCCGTTGACCATCGCCGGTCGCCGGATCATGGGTTGGTTATAAACATGTTTTAAAGTCCGTCAGCTCATACGGTCCACTTGGTTAGGGACGGTACGATTAGTCACAAAGAGTGCGAAAGTTGAGAGACATTTAATAGGAGGGTGGATAGATGTGGCCTCATTCAATAAGGCGGAGTTTGTTCTTGAAAGTGGCTTTACTTGGTAGATGTTCTGGCTGCTTATAGGGCTCTTCCTGTCGTCCATGGGGCTTACTGCTTCCACAGTTTCTTGCTTCTTAGATGTTGTTTGCTTGCTGGGGCTTGGGCGGAGAAAATGGTGTCTGATCTTTTTGCCATCCAAGCGTTGAGCGACCTGACCGACCTGACCACTTCCTTTATTGACATTGTTGTCCGTCCAATGTTTTCTTTCAAAAAGGGACGACTTTTGTGCGAGGAGCTTTGCTTTTCTTACCAAACTCGAGTGCCCATTCATTCTTTATTGACAGGCCGGTCCGTACCCATAACGCTAGCCAATGCCTTTTAACTAAGAATACCTATTTACAGTTAACCAAAGACTAGGTCTAGTCCACACTATTTTCCATCTCTGTTATACCTATTTTTTTCCGATCTGAATTTGCAATGCCAAGTGATGCACGACCTGTAGTTTTGTGTTAACTGAATAATAGTCAAAAAATTGCAAGTGCGACTGACATGGTCGGTTTCTGATCTTTTAATGTCTCTGATCAGATGTCAAGTTGCTCATGTGCCACCATTTCATATTTATTTGAAACAGCGACCCTTGACAATCTTTCTAGTTTCTTTGGGCCGTATCTTCGCCCCATAATTTGACTAATATTCTAATTGACAAGTCAAGTCAACTAACTTGAAGTTGCTTGATTATGTATTGAACTGTGATCAATTTGCTTGGAAGTGATTGACAAGTTTTGATTTTATTTTCCTTTTAATTTTTATGTAGGGAGCAAGAAGATGGGGCAAAGGTGGTGAGGGTGGAGAATTTGAACAATCCTTACAAGAACCAAGCCAATTTTGATAAGAGATTTAAGCTAACATTAAACAAGATCTACGCATGGAACTTGGTTGAGTATGAGCGTGTGGTCATGCTTGATGCTGATAACCTTTTCCTCCAAAAGACCGATGAGTTGTTCCAATGTGGACAGTTCTGTGCAGTCTTCATCAACCCCTGTGTCTTCCATACTGGCCTCTTCGTACTACAGGTGAGTTCATTCTCCCAACTTCCCTATTTATAACGTCGGATACACTTCTGACAGGACAGGATAAGAATCTTTATTCTAGTGATCATTGTTCCAATTTCAATTCATGAAGTAGGCTACTACTTATTTTAAATCCCAGTTACGTTGATCTTGGGAGGAATGTCTATTCTTAGAGAGAACTGATTTGGGTATTTCAGCCGTCAAAGGAGGTCTTCAAGGACATGGTTCATCAATTAGAAACTGGCCAAGATAACCCAGATGGCGCCGACCAGGGCTTTATTGGTGGCTATTTCTCCAACTTGCTTGACAAGCCAATGTTCTATCCTCCTTCCAACGGCACCAAACTCAACGGACAGTACAGACTTCCCTTAGGCTACCAAATGGATGCCACTTATTACTGTGAGTATAATAAGATAGAATTTACATTTTGAATTTCTTTAACCAGTCGTCACACTTATCTATTAGCTCAACTTCAAAACTTCATACACCTGAACTTGTGTTTTATTTGCCTTCAGATCTTAGGCTTCGTTGGAATGTACCATGCGGGCCAAATAGCGTGATTACTTTCCCTGGTGCACCATGGTTGAAACCTTGGTACTGGTGGTCCTGGCCTGTTCTGCCATTAGGCCTTCAATGGCACAATCAACGTCGTCAAAATCTTGGGTTAGTATATACTCGATTATAACAATAGTCTTTCCTTTTCAGGCCAAACTTTGGTTGGCAATTCCAATGGCTGTTCTAGCAAACTGTAACACTCAGGTCTTATGCAGATATGGAGCAGAGTTGCCAATGGTACTTATACAGTCGATACTCTACATGGGAATAATAGCAGTGACCCGTTTAGCACGGCCGAGTATCTCCAAGCTTTGCTATCGACGAAATGACAAGGACATCTCCGTCATACAAGCTGGTCTTAAACTGATAGCCATATGGTCAATCCTAGCAGCCTATGTATTCCCTTTCTTTGTCATCCCTTGCACGAGTCATCCAATCCTAGGCTGGGGACTGTACTTAATTGGTTCATTCGCTCTATGTTCAGTGGCGATCAATGCCTTTATACTGCCAACATTGCAAGTGCTAACTCCATGGCTAGGAATATTCGGAGTTCTTTTAGTCATGGCTTTTCCTTGGTACCCTAGTGGGATCGTAAGAGCTTTGGCCATTTTTGGCTACGCCTTCTGTTGTGCACCATTTGTCTGGACATCGTTGGTTAATGTCATGGCATGTCTTCAAGCATCGGTAGAAAGGGAAGTTTTCTTTCCTAAACTGGGTTGACGTTAACCACATTAGAACACCATTGATATAAATACCAGCTCGGATGCTTCCCAGTATCATTGATTCTGCTGTAGGGTGGGTCAGACAAGACCTGTGAAAATTTCCTAAACAGAAATAGGGGATACTCGCACTTGTGGGAATGAGGTAAAAGAAAGGCTTTTGCATGATTCTTCTTGACAAGAGTACATTTTTTAGTAAAGCATTGGTTTACCCTGGGATATTCCCAGATTCTTCAGAGAAAGGAAGTGGTCTTGTATTCTACATTTTCTTGCCATCTGCCTAAGGGGGTTGCTTACTGCAACTTCATCAGTGCAAACAGATGGTGAATTGTTAGCTGGCGATTACATTGTACAAGTTCTTGTTATCTACTGCTAGTCCAGTTTGGTCTCGACTGGCTTTTTACAAAAGCAAATCAAATAAACTACAATTAGTAGCAAACAACTGAAGATATTTCTGTAACACTTACCATTATAGGGAAATTAAGTTTAATTAATCCGAACAAACATTAATCACATGATTTAAAATAAATAATTTTCATAATATAAAGTATAAATACATAAGGGGTTTGATAAAATTGACATTTCTTAAACCCTTTTTCGAATAAATTGAGTTCTTTCCTTTGGTTTACAAATATTTTGGATACATTAATTTAAGTCTGTTAACTGAAAATAGTAATGGGTAGGGAAACAACTATTTTATATCCTTTATATTTTGATTTGGTATGTTCATCATATAACCAAGAGAGCGGTTAGAATTATTAATTAAATTTAAATATAAATAATTGGTTAGTCCAATTTCTGACCATGTTTTAATAATGATAAAACTGAACTGTATAATTTCATTTGCACGAAAAATAAACCTTAAAAAATTACTTTGTATGATAGAATATCAAATGCGAGTAATGAAAGTTGTATATTATTTATACAACATACCCTCTTCCATATGATAAGTAATCCATATGTTACATACTTATCGTACTAGGTCTATAAATAATAATACAAACAAATTTCGTCATGTCTACAACTATATCTTATGGACATTCATGTTAAAATATCAAAATATAAATATATACCTATTAGAAAACAAGAAATCATTAATATAGAATTAGAATCACATAAATAAGATCAAAGTGCTAACATCATCATAAACAATCTTCATTATATCCCAGGCTTATTCTATGTACATGTTCCTAAAATGCCTTTAGCTGTAAACCCTTACTTAACGAATTTGTTATCATCAAATCAGTATTAGGATTCTAAATAAATACTCTTTATTTTTAATTCTTAGAGAAAAAGAGCTACAAAATTATCACAATAAAATTTTAAAAGCTTTTGACAATCCCAAATTTTAAAATAAAATTTTAAAATCAAAATAAATGAACACTAACTCCAATATATCACAAGCTATGCTTCCATAGTGGATGAAGAAGTGATAGATTGCTTTAGTATTCTTCCCTGATATTGTTTTATTAGCTATAGGAAACAAGTAACTAAATGTAGATTTTCTACTATCAAGATATCTCGTAAAATTTAAATTTGAGCATCTAATCACTTATAGATGATCAAACACTAAATATATGAGCATATAGTCCTTTGATTTTCGCATATACCTTAATTCTTTTTTTGTAGCTTTTTAATGAACAATTTTAGCTTACTTTAATATCTACCTGCCATTCTGATCGTCAAACTAATGTCTAGTTTTGTGCATGTGTGTAGATACATTAGATTGCCTACAACTAAAGCATAAAAATTGATTCTATCTCTTTTCATTCTATATTGTTCTTTAGACATTGCATGGAACTAAATTTGTCCTCTTTTTGAATAGGAACAATTCTTGTTGAACACTTATTCATATGAAATTTCTCCAAAATCCTTTCAATATAATCTTTCTAAAACAACCAACAATCTATGTGATTTATCATAATTTTTTTAATTCCTATCAAATATGAACCCCTTTTATGTCTTTCATTTCAAAATTCTTACACAAAATCTCACGATATTAATCCAAATCATTAGTAGCAAATAATATTTTTGATACATATAACTATAAAATAAACTCACGAAGATTGAATTTTTGGCATATATACCAATTAACGGTATTTTCCTAAAAATTGAAAAATGTTATAGTATTGCTAAAGTCAAGATACCATTTTTGAGAAGCTTGTATAATATAGTATATTGACTTCTTAAGTTTACACACTATTTAAACTTTTGTTGAGAAGACTTCAAATTGATTTATAAATACTTTCTCTTCAAGATTCTCGTAAAGCAAGATTGTTTCAACATCCATTTGGTGTAACTTTAAATCACACTGAGCAACCAATACTATTATAACCTTTAATGAGTCCTTTTTTAAAAACATGTCTCTTTATAATTGACACCTCCTTTTTGAGTATAACTACAAGTCTAACCTTATATCATTCAACATTTTCATTTGAGTCGCGTTTGGTTTTAAAAACCTATTTACACCTAACTTGTTTAAAACCTTCTAGAAATTCAACGAGTCCCAAAATTTATTGTCTTATATGGATATCAATCCATTTTTCAGACTCTAGATATTCTCTTTATAATTATTCGAAATGGTTGACTTTCTTTCTTTTTATGACCTTCCTAAATGTATTATTCCTTACGGTACATATATAATAAGTGGTTTTGAGTTAGTTCCCGACGGGTGTGATCATTCATTTAAATATTGTTCATTATTGTCTAAATTTTCATTAATTAATGGAAGTGTATTTGCAATGAATATAGAGAAAGAAGTTTTTACAAATAAATGAACATTTTACCTTTGCTTCTTTAATATCCATATTTTGTTATTCATTACTCCCAGTAACTTCAGTATTTTCAACGAATCAAGCATATCTACTTTTCACAATTCTAGGATTATAATTTGGATAATAAAATCTAAATCCTTTATATTTCTTTTGGTAACATATAATATAAAAAGCCAAACTTTTCCTTTCATTTGAATATAAATTTTTTTCGGTGAATAGCATTTTCGAATGAGTAGTGAATTAAGTGAATAATATTTCTGCTTGAATGGTGATTGTTGGGGACCTAACCTCAAAAAATTAAAAATATCTGGAATAGTATTAGAGTCTAATGATATTGAAATGGATCGAAAATAAGTCCAATTAGATGGATTTCATGAGTTCTGAAAGTTTAGGATTAAAATGCCATTTTTGGAAAATAATGAGTATTGATGATTTTAAACCCATTTGAATTTTTAAAAGCATCCAATCAATAAGTATGACCTTAATTAGAGTATTTCATGGTCAATTTGAGGATAAGATGATTGTGAAATATTTTTGAAATTTAATTCAGATAGTTGGTGAATTAAATTCATCAAAGGACAATTTGGTCTTTTGTATAAAATGGTATTAGTGTATTAATGAATCACACTTAATGATCAATTAGAGGTTTTCTTAAAAGTTAAGAATCATTAATTACATGGTGATGAGTCATTAGAAATGTCTAATGAGAAAATGACATGTGTAATACACTAAAAGGAGTATAAAAAGCAAAATTTAGTCATAAATTGCTTCATTTTGGTGTGTTAACCGTGAGAGTGAAATAGAAAAGGAAAAGAAGAGAAGTTAAGGTGGATTTCAACCAAGGAGCAGAGGAAGAAGAGGGTAACTGATTTTAATGGATTTTGAGTGTGATTTGGAGAATTTTTTATCAAATGTAAGTGCTTATCAATTTCTCAAGAGATTGAAAGAAAAAGAGGTAATTTTTGCTAGCTTAAGCTACTAGTTTTGTGGGTTTTTTTTAGTGAGATAGATTTAATTATAATTAATAGTGGTTTTTGACTTGCCATGTAGTAGATAATAAGCTAGGAAATGTTTAAGGGTTGAAAGCAAGGAAGTAAACCAAGAGCTTAAGCGTGAAAGATTTGGTCAAGGTTAGGGTTTTGTGATTAAAAATTTGTTTGATTCCATTTTATGTGTTGGACTTCAATTCATATATGTAGGAAGCTAATTATTGTGTTGAAAATAAAAATGAAATTGATTAGTGGCTTAGATGATAAATTTAGACTAGGTGAAGTTTATGTAAGTTTGAGGATTTTTGTGTTTAAGTAGTTGGGGATGATATTATGTGAATTGAATAATGTTATAGGTTTTAAAACATGTATTTGTGATATGATATGTTAAGAAAATGGA
>JANIHY010000210.1:56692776-56708618 GCA_027479065.1 Erythroxylum brevipes
TCGTATTAAGAATTATTCTTATTATTATTATTATTATTATTATTATTATTATTTATTCAAATAAAATATTGTGCACACTACTATTTAAATATTTTAAATAATTCACTTGGCTATTTTTATTCAATTAAACTATAATAATTTTGCTTTTATCTTTAATAAAATTAGAGAAATTTAGATGTGGCTTATCACTTTTAGTATCGATACTCAATAAATCCTTACTTCGAATAATATTTAGGTCTAATTGATTTGCTTTATAATAATAAATTTTCGTACTTCTTGTCTTATTATATAGTTTTTCTAAATAAAAGTAACTAAATGAATATTTTGATGCAATACAATTTCTTATTTCTTATTTCTTATTTTTTGCCATCAAAATTTTCTTTNNNNAAGAATGTCCATAGTATAAATTTTCAAGTCTATTAACTTCTTCTATCATATTAAATATCAAAATATTACATTTATTTAAATTATATACTTGGTTTATAAATATTAGTTTTAATAAATGTTAGTACACTTATTTAAATAATATAGTTTGTTTATAAATATTGTTTTTAATAAATGTTATGCAAATATAACTAAAATTAATACCTTTTATATATAAATTTTATCTATTAAAGTAGGAAAATACCATTTTAATCTACAACTTTATACAAATTTTCATGATTAGTTTGAACTCCATACTTTGGTATTTTAATTTCTGAAATATCATTTTCTATTAATTTGATGTTACGGTTCATTATATCTCACCAATTAAGTTAGGTGATATGACATATACGTGTTATTTCTATATGTCGTATACAAAGATTTTTCTAACAAAATTAAATAGTTTGAATTGCGGTGAGAGTATGTGACATTTGATAAGTGCAATCAAATGCATTTGAATTTTTAAAAATTTATCAAATATAGTTTAGGAATATATTTAAAATCCAAAAGTTGAACTTAGATGGGATTGGTTGAAGTTGTTAGGATAATGACAATTCAAATTGTTTTTTTTAATGTCTAATGATAAAGAAAACTTGCATGCAAGGGATGAGGAGAGAATATTGATTAAAAAAGTAGCTAGTGGTTATTCGCTTTCAACACTAGAAGTCGAATGTCAAAAGGTGCTTCTCATTACTTAGACAATGATTTACAATGAAAATACGACTACCCTAGTTGCTAGTGGTGATGATTTATTTTAAGAGAGATGTGAGAAAAATAATAGGTATGCAACATTTGATTTAAAAGAAGACATGAAAGACAACAATTTTGAATTAGGGATGAAAGTTAAACATTCAAAGGACTTCGGAGAAGCAATATGGAATTATGTTATTGGAAATTATCATGATAATATAGTATCAATAAGAGGAGATATAATCAAAGTAATTTGTGATATTCATTATTCTTTTAAGGGGTATGCAAGTTGATGTAGGATTTGGGAAATATTTTTAATAAAAATTGTTGGGAAAAGACATGTTTGTAAGAAAATGTAGCAAAACAAGCAAGCTAACAACAAATGGATGACAAATTAGTTTATAGATAAGTTTAGGAAGAATCTCAACTAGCTAGTTAGTGAGATGATGAATGAATTACAATCTAGATACTAGTTAACTGTTAAAAGGTTGCATATTATAAACTCAAATGGAAGCTCTTTCATTATTAGGAGGTTTCATCATGCAAAGTTATAGAGTTATAAGAATGAGATAAGAAGAAGTGACAAGTATAGATTGTCCTATTAAGCTAGACTTAAGTGGGTTGAATTCTTGAACCCATTTTAAAGAAGTTTTATATTATGTTTAATGTATTGAAATTGGGTTTCCTTATATAGATTTTAGGAAAAATTAGTTTAGATGGTTGATTTTTATAATCTTTTCTTATGGGTGCCTTATTAGTTACAATTATTTGAGATGGTAATAATAAAATATTTTTAATGGCTTGGGTTATTGCGGAGGGTAAGAATTACTATTCTTAGAGTTGGTTCTTAAATATCTTAGGTCAATAACTAAATATCTAACCAATAATTAGACTTTTGCGAGTGGCCGACAAAGGATATGGACTGATTTTATATTGCTTTGATAAATTTTAGGAACATTATTATTATATTTATAACAATAATTCCTTGTTTTATTTTATGGTATAGTATTTGATTGAATTTTTAAAGCAATTTTATATAGATTGTGAGCATAGAAAGTGTACATGTCAGATTTATGAAAATTGATCATATAAGTATAAAGATACACTTATAAGCTAGTCTTTTAGACAACAATTAATCATACAAGTAAGTACCAATATGAAGATTTGATGGAGAAATATAAGAACCTTTTCAAAGAAGCATATACTAACTTTGATGCTATAAGAAAAGTTGACATTTGTGAAGGCATTTGTTAGTACTAGAACAAAGTGTGAGATAGTCCAAGAACAAAGTGTGAGATAGTCCACGACATCTCTAAGATTTTCAATGGGCACATCTACCAAGCCCACATAAAAGCATAAAAAATATGATAGGAAACATTAGGAGACATTTGGATAACCTTAATAACTCAAATATATAAGAAAATAGACAAATTGCAAAATTTGACGAATGATATTTGCCTACTAAAGGAAGGAGACAAAACTTGAGGCAATGTAACAAGATTGGGGCACTGTCTCACTAGTACAATGAAGGTTTGATGTATCATATTTTGAAAAAGATATGTCAATGATAAGATCTCATTAGACAAAACTTGAGGCAATGTAATAGGATCGAGGCACTGTCTCACCAGTACAATGAAGATTTGATGTATCTAATTTTGGTGAGAATTTTTTTTATTTAATTACAAAGATATGTCCATGATAAGATCTCATCTTGCTATAATATTTAATATTATCTCCTTTGTTTTGGATTTATTTTGATGGTTAAATATGGAAATTAATGTTTGTTTTGTTTTAGGAGATGAAAAGTGGATATTGCATCAAATTGGGACTCCATTGATGATAATGACAAATTTTGGATAAAGTAAAGAGATTGTTACAGTGGATAAGACTGAACCCTTGAAGAGTTAGAGTTTGATTGGGAAACTTCTTCTTATCCCTAACATATAGGAGTTTGAATTTAAATTTGTTTTAGATAGACATCTTTACAAATTAGAGTTAGATTATGATTAAATTAGAAAACCCTATAAAAGTGACATTTCTCACAACAAAAAAACGTTTTCTCTTTTTATTTTTTTAGCAATTCTTAGTCTTTCTTCTATTTTTATTATTGGAGCGAAAATCATGGGTGACTAAACTCAACTTTATGATTCAAAGGGATTCAATACTCTGATTGTAACTTTGTAAGGTTTTATGTTTCAAAGTTTTATTCATGTTTTAATTCAAATATTTTTTTTGTTTTGAGTTTTCATATTCATGAATGATTGATATTCGATTAATCTGACAATTTAATTTAATATTAGTTATTTTATCGCTATCCAAGAATTCAATGATCCGTAATTTTCATAAAGAATTGGTACAAGTAGCAAATAGGCTATTTATGAATATCCATATTTAACTTATGACAAACAAGAAAACTAAATTGAATAGTTGCATCTATCTCGATTATTTAATTTAGGGTTTAGTCTTTTTTCACATAGTTTATTTCTATCATTTATTTGATATGGAATGTTATCATACCCAGTCAATAATGATAAGTTTTGGTTTGGATGTTGGGTTTGAATCAATTAATTTAGGAAAATTTGAGATTTATTACAACTATCCCAATATATTTCAGACTAACAATTTGAATCATGAAAATATTATTTTTAGACTAATGATCAATGTTACAATTAGATGAGATTTTTTCCTTGAATTAGAGTTTGATAATTTTGACTTTCTCATATTTAAATTTGTTGATTTAATTTATTTTCGTATTAATTTTAGTTAATTAGTTTTCTAATCAAACTCACTTTTTATTTTATTACTCAAAAATTAAGAAGCTAGTGTTTAGTTCTCTAGGGATTCGACCTGGTTCCACGACTACTACAAAAGTTTAGAGAATCGGTATTATTTTGGGGGCTTTGACAACCTGACAAAAATTTGGCATCGTTGCCAACGAACTGTTTCAAGTTTCTTAGTTTCTTTGCATTTTTATTTTAACAGTTATTGTTGATCTCTTGTCTTGTATGACTCATGCTTCTCAGATTGGTAAATTGCAATACAATCCAGAAATTAAGAAGATAATGTCTCAGTTGAGAAAAGAGACTAAGTAAGAAACCAGTCGTTCACCTCTAAACGTAAAAGTTGAAGTAGATCTAACAATTGGTGAAGAATCTAATCTTCAAAAAGTGGACGAAAAGATGAAAAATATTAACCCTAGAACATTGAGGGAGTTAACAGCACCGAATTTGAATCAACAACCTTTATACATTCAATTTCTAGATGTTGAGGTAGATTTCGAATTGAAATCTAGTTTGATTCACTTACTGCCTATTTTTCATAATCTTGCAAGTGAAGACCCGCATAAACACCTGAAAGAATTCCATATTGTTTGCTCTAGAATGAAGCCACAATAGGTGATAGATAAGGCAAAAGATTGGCTATGTTACCTTCCACTTGGCTCAGTAACAACATGGAATGAGATTAAAAGAATGCTTTTGGAGAAGTTCTTTCCTGCATCAAGAGCATCAAATATTAGAAATATGTGGGATAAGACAAATTAGAGGAGAAATATTATATGAATATTGGGAAAGGTTTAAGGAGTGATGTGCCAACTGTCCATATCATCAAATTCCCGGTCAACTTCTAATTCAATATTTTCATGAAGGACTCTTGCCAATGGATTGAAGTATGGTCGATGCAGCTAGTAAAGGAGCTCTAGTAAACAAAACACCTAAGGTAGCCAGACAATTGATATCAATTATGGCCAAAAATTCTCAATAGTTTGGGACAAAGATGGATGGAGTTATTAAGCATGTGAATAAGGTAAATAACACATACCTTGAGGATAAAATTTTTTATTTAATTGCTCTAGTTCGTCAAATGGTTGTAGGTCATTTACAATGGGCAAGAGTGTGCGGAATATGCTCATTCTCTGGACATATTATAGATATGTGCACTACATTGCAACAAAACTCTCAAGAAGCTAAGATAATAGAGAGTTTCCTAGTCATCCTCAACGAAAGTATAACCCTTATTCCAATTGCTACAATCCAAGATGGAGGGATCATCCAAAATTTGAGTTGTGGAAATCAATGAAGCCAATAATGATATCAACCTCAAAATTTTAATAAACAACCTCAAGCTCCTCATATTCTCAACCTCAATCTTCAAATTTGGGTATGTCTTTAAATGAAATTGTTAAGGTGCTTGCTAATAATACTCAACAATTTCAACAAGAAATAAGGGAAAGCTTTCAAAACTTGGAAAGTCAAATCATTCAATTAGCTAATTCGGTAAGTAAATTGGAAGCATAAGTATCAGGGAAATTACGTTCCTAAATGGTGGTGAATCTTAAAGAGAATTTGAGTATAATGACTTTAAGAAGTGGTAAGTAAATTCAATCGGGAAATTCTTTACCAATGGAGGAAGAAAACCACAATGATAGAGAAAGGAAGGAAGAGCTTCCAAATAAAAATCAACAAAGGTAAAAACTGATTCATCTTCTTCAATATCAATTAATGTACGTTTACCTCCTTTTCCTAACAGGTTGGTTAAACCAAAAGATGATGAATATGAAAAAGAGATCTTAGAAACTTTTAAAAAGGTGGAAAGCAATATATCACTTATGGAAGCCATCAAGCAAGTTCAGAAATATGCAAAATTATTAAAGGAGTTGTGCACAAATAAAAGAAAGCTGAAGGACAAGGAGAGAATAATTTTGGGCATAAATGTATCAGCTGTTATAAATAGGAAATTACCAAAAAAATGCAAAGATCCAGGTATGTTTACACTTTTGTGTGTTATTGGTGATAGAAAAACTGAGCGTGTCATGTTAGACTTAGGTGTATCCATTAATGTCATGTCATAATCAATTTATCGAGCTTTAAATTTGAATTCTTCACAAGAAACTAATGTGATTGTCCAACTATTAGATTGATCGTATTTGTGTCCTATTGGATTGACTGAGGATGTTTTAGTCCTAAGTTAACAGTTGGTATTTCCAGTGAATTTTTACATCTTGAAAATGGATGGAGATAGTGTAGAAAATTTAGCTTTGATTTTATTGGGTAGGCCATTTATGAAGATGGCTAAGACGATAATCAATGTGCATGAGGGTACTCTTTCTGTAGAGTTTTATGGACAAATCGTAAAATTCAATATTTCTGACGCGATGAAGTACCCAAATGATTTTCAATCCATTTATCATATGAATATTGTGGATTCATTGGTGTTAGATATGTTTAAGGAAGAAAGTGATGAAGATGAGTTGGAGCTTAAAGCTAATTTAGAATTGAACGTGCAAGTTGATGAAACTTGTGAAGTTGTAGATCCATTGTCAACAATGCTAATAGATTCGAAAAATTTGAAAGATAAACTTACTATAACTCACAAGAAAATCCTACCTTCTATTTAGTAGGCTTTGAAAATATAATTGAAGGTATTACCTGATCGCTTAAAGTATGTCTATTTAGGTGATGGAAAATCATTACTTATAATCATTTCTAAAAGGTTGACTAAAGAGCAAGAGGAAGGGCTAACATTACTTAAGGAGTACAAAACTGCAATTACATAGAAGTTTGGGGAGAATCGACCAAGTCAAGTAGAACGACGTTAAATAATTGCGCTTTTCAGGAGGCCACCCAAAATATGATAGTTTTATTTTATTTTGTTTTAGTTCTTTCTTTGATGCATCTGTTTGTTTTTTAAACATAAACTTATTGGCTTAAAGAAAAAAAAGGTCTAAAAAATTTCTGACTACTAAATCTCATAAAGAAAGATCTCTCCTTATGTGATTTAGTGTTTTAGAATCAATATCTTAAAATTATGTACTACTAAATCTCATAAGGCAAGACCTTGCCTTATGCGACTTAGTTCCCTGCTAGGTCATTTATCAACCAAACAAACGTATAAAAGACAATTTCGTAGTTTTCGAAAACATTCCCACAAACTACAAAAAGCCACAAAAGTGTCCCAACACGTATCATTATTCTCAACCCAAATTAAAATAACCATATATATACATACATTTCCAATGACCTGGTCCATCGTGTTCAGCAACTGACTCAAGGTCTCGTTGGCAAGAATGGATCAAAAACATCTGCATCATCTAAACAACCAAAGCTAAATTACTCGAACATGACAAATCAAAATTACCACAAATTATAAAGTTTAACTAAAAAGATTAAGCTAAATCGTGCCTAATAGGACACAAATACAACTACTTGAGAAAAGGTCACTGCGGCAATGAGATAGACCATTGCCAGAGTGACAGTCGACATCGATAGATTACTCATCTTCACTGTCATCGAATTTGTGGACACCATTGGTATTGAATAAGCGAGAAATAGAAGGAGCAATAGTAGCTGGATGAATCAGGCGAAGATTTGAGACGAGGTTTGAAGTCACAAGCTTCTTCAATACGGGAGAGGACGCCAGTTAATAAAAATCCTTGGCTTTTTTATTTTTTTAATATAACATTTAATAACAATTTTAATTTTTGTTCACTGATATAATTAAAAAATAAGTTAAAATTAAATTAGATTTTATAAAATACGAATACATACTAAACATCATAATAAAAATCCTTCCAACTTTTCTATTATAATTCTTATAAATATCTAATCATATAAATATTTTTACTTTCAATAGACTTGACGTTAAGGATGACAGTAGGCAGGATTCGGTCACGAGCCCAACCCGACCCGACCGAGCCCAAGGTTGTGTGGTTGGCTAAGCTTGACTTATTCACATTGTTTCGTTATTACCCGACTCAAAGCTCCATTGGGTCGCCCCCCGGGATTTCCGTATTATTGATCGTTGCAACTTGCAACTAAACACATATTTTTTATTATAATCAACGGTCTCGATATCCATCGAGCAAACTCCCGTCCGCGTGTTCGTCTGAGTCAATTGCCAGCGGTGCCTTAGTGGTCACCCACGAACCCATACATTCTTGGACTTGGTTCGTAAATGTTGAACAAGTTGGCCGTTAAAGCAAAGGAAAACGTAAACCAAATCTCCACCGGTTAATGATGGTCCTGTTCTAGCTAATCAACGGTGATTCGACATGATCCACTTAAGACTACATCTATATATACCCGCCCGAAAGTTTCTCTTCCACTACTTGTAAACACACACACGCAAACAAAGCCTGCAATTTCTGGTTTCTTATTTAACTATCTTTTTTGGTTCTCTAACGCGCTAGCTTCAGACTAGAATGGCTCAGACTGAAAACAGAGAGAATAGAAAAAATGATATTCTATTATTTCATTATCACTGTTCAGTAGCTTATATTCAAGCTAAAACCAGTAACCGCTACTAACGAACTAGCTCTATAACCAACAAAATAACTAACTCCTAATCTTTATCTTTTAGCTAATGTAACTACAAACACATCATAATAATTATCGTAACACCCCCTCCTCAAGTGGGAAGTGGTGGTGAAACCAGTCCCAACTTGGCAACCAAAACTGCAAACTGTGGGTTACCCAGAGATTTTGTTAAAACATCAGCAAGCTGAAGATGCGTGGAAACATACATAGGTGCTATAAAACCTTCCTTGAACTTGTTCCTCACAAGGTGACAATCAATCTCCAGATGCTTTGTACGTTCATGAAACACGGGATTTTCAGTGATGTACAAAGCAGATTTACTGTCGCATCACAAAGGAATAGGAACAGATAAATGGACGTTGAAATCAGTCAGTAAATAAGACACCCATTGAAGTTCGCAAACCGTAGATCCCATACTCCGATACTCTGCTTCACAAGAGCTACGAGACACAGTATTCTGTTTCTTGGACTTCCATGAAACCAACGAACCACCCAGAAATACACAATATCCACTCAACGACTTACGACTTATAGAACAAGCCGCCCAATCACTATCACAATACGCTTCAACAGTTGTATCAGGTGCAGCTGAATAAAATAAACCATGCGAACCCGTACCATGAAGATAACGCAGGACATGTAAAACACCACGCCAGTGCGTCTCACAAGGATTGCTCAAAAATTGACTGAGCTGCTGAACACTGTAAGATATGTCAGGACGAGTTAAATTCAAATAGAGCAAACGCCCCACTAACCTGCGGTACTTCGCTGGATCATCAAAAGGAGCAGAAACATCATCAAATTTATGATTCCGTGGCAATGGCGTGGAAGCAATCTTAGAATCAACGAAACCAGCATCCAACAAAATATCAGACAAATACTTTCGCTGAGAAACAAAAATCCCAGCTTCCGACCTCGCAATTTCAACACCTAAAAAATACCTCGCATAACCCAAGTCCTTGATTGTGAACTTGGAATGCAAAAATTGCTTCACCGCAATAACATCCTCCTCACTAGTTCCTGCAACTAAAACATCATCCACATACACAAGCAGAGCAAGAAAAGAATTCCCAGAGGTTTTCGTGAACAAACAATAATCATGAGCAGATTGCAAAAAACCAAATGACAACAATTGTTCAGTAAATGCAGCATTCCACTCACGCGACGCCTGCTTCAACCCATAGAGAGATTTCCGAAGTCGACAAACTTCACCAGGTTTGGCCTTGGTGTAACCCTCCGGCGGAGCCAAATACACCTCCTCTTTCAAGTACCCATGAAGAAAAGCGTTGTTAATGTCGAGCTGATGGAGACACCAACCTTTCTTAGCCGCTAAAGCCAGGAAAATCCGAACGGTAACAAGCTTAGCAACCGGAGAAAAGCTGTCAAAATAATCCACCCCTTCCTTCTGATGATAACCCCTTGCCACGAGTCTTGCTTTGAAACGTTCAACCGTGCCATCTGGATTATACTTTACCTTATAAACCCACTTCGTACCGATAGCCTGTTTTCCGGCTGGTAAAACGGTAAGCTCCCAAGTGTGATTATCCTCCAAAGCCTTGAATTCCTGATTCATCGCCGCAACCCACTCTGGATGCAAAATAGCCTGGCGATATGTAGCCGGCACTTTAACCCCATCAATGTTAGCCAAAAAAGCCAAATAATTTGGGGAAAACTGAAACATCGATGAATCGGTACTGGAATGAACAGAACCACAAACGAAATCACTCAACCAGGCTAGAGGTCGCCGATTTCGGGTACCCAAACGCGAGGAAGCCTCTGGAAGCACTTGATCTGAAACTGGAGCAGAAGCATCGGGCGGTGGCGCAAGAACCACAGGAGCGTCACCCGAAGAAGAGGAAGAAGAAACAGGACACTCATCTTCTTCATCAGCAGACCGAGGTAACGTGAAATCATCCTGGGCAAGATCAGGAAAACTCACAAAAGGAAGAGAAGAAGTGGAATCACCAGCGGCAAGATCCGAGAGATTATGGAATGGAAATCGGTCTTCATAAAAAATAATGTCTCTAGAAATAAGGATTCTACGAGACTGTATATCATAGGCCTTATAAGCCTTTTGACCCGGAACATAACCCAAGAAAACACACTTAATACAACGTGGAGAAAACTTATCTTTATGCGGCTGGGTATCAGTGACGAAACATAAGCACCCAAAACTCTTTAAACGTCCATAATCCGGTAGCTTCCGAAACAGCACCTCAAAGGGACACTTCCAGTGCAAAAGTGGAGTAGGAAGACGATTAACAAGATGGGCAGCAGTGAGCATAGCCTCCCCCCAAAACGTTTTAGGTAAGCCTGCCTGAAATAAGAGAGCTCGAGCAACCTGAGTCAAGTGCCGATGCTTCCTCTCCACCACGCCATTTTGCTGTGGCGTATAAACACAAGTCTTCTGATGCACGATACCCATCCTGTCTAGCAGAGCTTGACAAGCATGACTAACAAATTCAGAACCATTATCAGTCCGGATATTCTTAATCTTACAGTTAAACTGAGTGTGCAACATACGAAAACACTTTTCGACAGTATGTAAAACTTGAGTCTTGTACTGAAGCAAAAACAACCAAGTGGCCCGACTGAAATCATCCACAACAGTGAGCATATAGTGAGCTTGATTAAGAGCAGAAGGGTTGTAAGGGCCCCAAAGATCTATGTGCAACAACTCCAGAATACCAGTGGTCTGAAGAGAAGAATTGGGAAAGGAAAGGCGATGCTGCTTAGACAGATGACAAATGTCACAAATGTCATTATTTTGAGAAAAAGAAAGACAAGGAATATGCTTTATTACAGGAAAGGAGGCATGACCAAGCCTCTTATGCCACAAAGTAGCGTTATGACTGTCAATTACAGTAGAACAAGAAACTGAATTACAATTAGGCAACCGCTCGGGTGAGGGGACAAAAATAGAAGAAGGCAAAACAAAAGACTTTGAAGTGAGGATGTATAAACTTCCTACAACCTGACCAACAGCGAGAAGAGCTTTACTCTGCTGGTCCTGTATGTAACAGCAAGAAGGAAAACAAGAAACAAAAACATTAGCCTCTTTAGTAAGTCTGTTGACTGAAAGCAGATTGAACTTAAAAGATGGAATAAGAAGAACATCCGTAAGAGTAAGAGTAGAATGTAAGGTAACATGACCAGAATAAGCAACATGTTTAAGACTTTTATCAGGTAAATGAATAGGGATAGGATATGAAAGTTGTGTAATATTCATCATAGATCTTTCATCATAGCACATGTGATTTGAAGCCCCACTGTCAATAATCCAAACATCACTAGAACTGAGAGAATGAGCATGAAGAGTATGTTGTATTTTAGCAACTTGACCTGCAAAAGTCGCAAGATCAGTAACCATGTTAACATAATCCGTAGCTGGTTGTTGACCTTTAAGAATCCTGGACATTTCTTTTCGTATTAACGTATTGACCATGCTAGCAAGATTATCATCAATAGGTGGATCATCCACTGGCGTTATAGTACATGATTCTTGTTGCACCATATTAGCCATTGCCCCTCTCCTTTCGATTGCTTTCTTTTCTTTCAATGATTTGTACCAATCGGGATATCCATGAATTTTAAAACAAGATTCCCTAGTATGACCAGCCACATTACAATGATCACAAAACTTATCTTTCTTGTTAATTTCTTTCCTTTTAAAAACACCACCTTTAGTATTGAAATCTTTTGCCAGAAGAGCACTCCCATCAGTAAGAACACCACCATATACCATATTTATCTGTCGTTGTTTTTCAACCCGCAGAACCATAGAAAAGGCTTTATCTATATGAGGCAAAGGTTCTAGATTTAAAATCTGACTCCTCACATTATCAAAAACCGGATTGAGGCCCATTAAGAATTGCATGAGTTTGGTTGAATCCTCCCGCTCACCAAGCTGAACTGACAAAGAACAGTTACATCCAAGACATCTACAGCTAGGTAATGGCAAAAGACGGTTCAACTCTTCCCAACATCTACTCATTTTACTATAATAAGCCGTAACTGAGTCATTGCCCTGTTCTAGAGAAGAAACTTCTCTTTGCAACTGATAACGAAGGGGACCATTGTTCTCACCAAGCCTCTTCTCAATAGTATCCCATAACACTTTTGAACTAACATAGTATATGAACGTATCGGACATCTCCTTAGTCATGGAATTCAAAAGCCATGCCTTAATCATAGAATCAACTCGTTTCCACTTCTTAAAAAGAACATGATTAGAAGGAGCTGGAAAACTCCCATCAATGAAACAAATCTTATCTTTAGCTTCAAGACTAGTCTTAACCGCTATACTCCAAGTAAGATAATTGTTACCTGTGAGTGGAGAGGCAACCAAGGTCATACCTGGGTGATCTGAACTCTGTAAACATAACAGATCTCCATCAACGTCACGACCCATCGCAACAAAATGGCCATCATGACCAAGACTATCAGATGAAGTAGTCATAACTGCTTATAGACACACCGTAGACGTGATCGCAACCTAAAGCTCTGATACCATGAAAACAGAGAGAATAGAAAATAAGAACTGAAAATGATATTCTGTTATATCAACCATTACCACTGTTCAGTATCTTATATACAAGCTATAACCAGTAACCGCTACTAACGAACTAACTCTATAACGAATAAAATAACTAACTCCTAATCTTTATCTTCTAGCTAACGTAACTATAAACACATCATAATAATTATCATAACACAGCATTCTGCCCCATGCAACATCGTTGGTCGAATTACTATTTATAGATTTTCTCTTTGAATTTTAAAGGAATCTTTTTTATCACATAAAACACCTGATGCACTTCATCATTTGGCCCACCTAAATCTAATACGGTGTACCATCTCTCTGAATAATGGACCCGAGATATTTATAACTCGATTTCTGTGGTATGATGTAGGTACCAATTGCTACTGCCTCCTCCTGTACTATCTGGCTTCTTGAAAAGTTACATTCTAAATATTCTTTCTTAGACCTGCTCATCCTAAAACCTTTTGATTTTAACGTTTTTCTCCAGCATTCTAACTTGAAATTGACCCTCTCTTTGGTCTCATCCACAGGACAATATCGTTAGAAAATAACATACACCACGATACGTCTCTTTGTAAGTTCATCTAGCAATAATGTGAATAAAAAAGGGTTTAAGGTAGAGCCTTGGCGTAGTCCTACACCAATAGAAAATGTTTCTGTGTCACCTTCTATCGTCCCTACTCTAGTCAATGCTCCTTTATACATATCCCTAATTACTCTTATATAAGTCACAGGAATGCCCTTTACCTCCAAACACCTCCATAGGAGTTCTTGAGGAATCCTATCATACACCTTGTATAAATCAATAAAAACTATATGAAAATCTCGTTTACACTCCTTGTAGCATTACATTAGTCTCTATAGTAGATGTATTGCTTCTGTAGTGGACTTACCAGGCATAAATCCAAATTGGTTGTCCGATACAAAAGTAGCTCTCTGGATTTTCTTTTCAATGACCTTCTCCCACAACTTTATAGTGTGACTCAGTAATTTAATGCCTCTATAGTTTTGACATTGTTGTATGTCCCCTTTAGCCTTGTATACGGGGATTAAACTACTCATTCTCCATTCATCCGACATTTTGGCTGACTCGAGGATAACATTAAAAAGCTTAACTAACCACTCAATACCAACAGCTCTTATTCGCTTCCACACCTCTATAGGGATCTCATCTGGCCCTACGACCATTCTGCTCCCCATCCCCCTCAGAACCTTTGTAATTTCTCGCCTTATGATCCTTCCACATGAGTACCCTTTAACGAAATGTCTTGACACGAAGGGTTCACCTACCTCTATGTTCAACCCTATGTCTTCATTATAGAGGCCATAAAAGTATCTATGCCATCTCTTCTTAATGGCTTATGCCTCTGTGAGTACCTGACCTGCTTCGTCGCGTACAACAGACTTGGTTGAAATCCTTCGTCTCATGTGCCCTATCTCGTGTTAGTTTGAAAATTTTTTATGCTCTTGAATGAATTCAACTCCCTATACATAGTCTCGTATGCTTTTCCGTTAGCCACTGAAATAGTCTTCTTTGCCTTCTGTTTTGCCAATCTATACCTTACTTTATTAGATTCCCACTCTGCTTATGTTGCACTTACTAAAAGATCTTTAAAAGCTCTCTTTTTCTCCTTTATTGTCCCCTGGACCTAGTTCAACCACCACCAAGATTTCATCCCCCCGCCCCTTGCCTTTTCAACACCCCGAGGAGTTTTGTTACAATTTCTCTCACTACGGGGGCTACTCCTACCCACATCCGATCTACATCTCCCCTTATAAACCATTTTGTATTATACTGCATGCAATTCCTGAATTGTTCCAACCTTTCCCCTTTTAGCCTCCACCACCTAATTTTATGACAATGTTTGGTAAATTGCTATGACCTCCATCCCTTAATCCCTACATCCAAAACTAACAATTTATGCTGGGTTGATAGGCATGCGGCTTAGAGTACTTTGCAATCTTTGCACCATCGTCTGGCTCTTTTCTTGACAAGGACATAATCGATTTGCGTCTTGTTCGTGTTATTCTAAAACGTCACCAACTAAGCTTCATTTTTCCTAAAAAATAAATTTGCTATTATTAACTCATATGCTATGGCCATGTCCAATAGAGCATTCCCACAATCATTTCTAGTGCCATATCCAAAACCCCCATAGGTCCCTTATATCCGACTGAATCTGCTCCTATATGTCCATTAAAATCACCACCTAGGATGATCTCCTCAGCATTAAAGATTTGTAGAAGCACCCCATCTAGCACCTCCCAAAATATATTTTTTTGTTGTCTGTCTGAACCACTTGAGGTGCATAAACATATACTACATTGAGAACCAAACTGTTAAAAACTATTTTGCCACCATTATCCTGTCATTGACCCTTGTGATCCCCACCATTTGGTTTATAAGTTCCTTGACCACTAAGATATCTATCTCGTTCTGTTTCCTCGAGCTTCCCGAGTACCATAGTTTGAAACCTCCTATATCCTTTGGTTTAGCTGCCTACTTGGTCTCCTGAATGCAGGCTATTTATATCCTATACTTGTCTAAAATCTCTAATAATTCCAAGGACTTTCCCATGAGGATTCCCATATTCCAAGAGCCTATTCTTAATAAATCATCTCCTTCTTTATTCCTGCCTGTTGTGCACATCAAACCGTTTGCACTGATTCCCTCCACACGATTTAAAGGCATCCCTCCTACCTCATGTCTTTCACGTTTCCTGTAAGTACTATCCTGAGAAATCCTTAAAAGCTGAAAATAGTACTAACAACAACCAAAATAACAAAATTTAAAAATTTAAAAATAAAAATACAACTACAAATACAGGTGATTAAGGAAATAATAATAATAATAATACTAATAATAATAATAA
>JANIHY010000210.1:56710903-56723665 GCA_027479065.1 Erythroxylum brevipes
ATGTTTGACATATTCTATTCATATAATTTGTTAAGCCTCGATCAGTTGTATGTGATGAGGTTACCTGAGTCAGTTGTAGTAGAAAAAAGAAAATAAGTTGATGTCCTCTGCTTTATAAAAGAATTGGTAAGTAGTTGAAAAATAAGTCTCTTCCTGGGTTACGTCTACTTAATAGATGTCCATTTCTCGCCCTTGATTATGGTGCAGGCCAACTTCATCAGGTTTAAATAATCTGGACAGAAATTAAGAGACATATTATCAAATATCAATGAGTCAAACCCATATTTGCTACCTAAGAAAAGAGGTCATCTCTAATCGATAAAAGGTGAGCATAGTTCAAATGAAAGTCCATCTCCAGATGTTGTATTCGATCATAGTTACGGCCTACTGGTTTTCCGTTAAGGTGGTAAGTTCAAGTTGTGATTGGACAGTGAAGTACTCCTTATCTGGAGCTGAAGTGGTTGATTATTGGAGAGGTACAAGTATCTGTTCGATCTTTCCAGTACAGTCGTCAGTCTCCGTCCCACTATCTCCAGCTTTAAAGATTTGGTTTTGCTTCGTTAAGATGGGTGGTCCTTTTTAAAGGGATAAAACGATGCCTGTGGACCGGGGCACTTACGTGTGGGTTCAGGTGCGATATTATGGTCTGCGACGATACTGACTGCCATTCCCATGGTTAAACCGTGCATGATGAGCGAAAAGCAACTGTCAAGGGAAGCTTTAACTTTCTTTGTGTTTAGTTTCTTTTCGAGTTTCCAAAGACAGGTCCCATGTGCCGTGAAAGTTGGAAAGCACAACAAAGAGAAAGATATGGCAGTACTTGTGGGGTGGAGGGTTAATGTTCTCCTGTGCTTGGAATTCCAGACAAAGGTTTGATTTTCTTTAGGCTAATGCTTCACACATGGCTTTGTGGTTAATTTTTCACGCCAATGGATTCAAAGGAAAGAGTGCTATTCGTTTCTCCTAAAACTGAACATGTAAGAAACCTAGGAAGTAGAAAATGTAGCATAGTTGTCTCAGAAATTTTGGCACGAGGAAGTGAGAGAATAAAGGTTTGGAAATGACAAATAGCGGTGTAAATCAGGCGTATGCGTCCTAGGTGTATGAGCGTGCCAATCCATTGAAAGTTAGCTCCCACGATTTGAACGACCTGTAATTATAATTATAGAATCACGTTGTTTTGATAATTTTTTAACTTTTTTTTTCTTGAATCGAATGACTTGAATTTGAATTAGTTTTAAATTAAAATTAAATTGAATTTTCAAAAAGTTAAGTCGATTGACTCAATCATTAATGAACTAACTTGATCCGATCTATTTTCATGTCAACAAATCTGTCTAATTATTATGATGTGAAACTGAGGGATCAACATGATTGCGTCTGCCTACTTTAATCTTGCACATAATTTAAACCACTAAAGATTACAGGACAAGATTCAGTTTGATGTATTATCATCCAATTAAACAGGAAGCTTTTTGTGTTAACAATTCGTTCGAATGTACTTATATTTGCTAAAAACTATCATTTAAACTAACATTGTATTTGAACTAAATTAGTAACATTTTAAATTGTCATTCAGGCAATATTAAATTTGTAACATTATCATTCAGGCAATATTAAATTTGTAACATTTTAAATCGTGTTGCTTAAAACTAATATAATGAGTGTTTTAAAGTACGATCTTTAATAATATTAATAGATAACGTTAATAATAATTTATTTTCATAAATTTGAAAAGAAAACAAAATTAAAATATCATTGCCATAAAAAGTAGCATTTGACTCAAACTAACTTAGGCCTAAGCTCTACCTGAAATTTGTATTTGAGTTCATGCCTAACTTGAGGCTTTTGGTCTGGGCCCAAGCACAACCGAGTTTAACCAAACTAGATTAAATATATTGTTTAATTTTTTAAAATAAAAAATAACTTTATTTTCAAAAAAGTTTTAAACTTTTTATCATATTTGATTGGACTGTCCAAGCTTGACTTGAAACCTAAAAATATTTTTAAAAACTAATCACGACCTAAAATCTTATGAATTCGAGCCTAGTTAAGTTAAATCAGACCAGAATGGATAAACTTTGCCATAACTAACAACAATTAAAGTATTATTATTTTAAATTATATATCATATTATTTATATATATATGTAGATATATCTATATAGATATATATAGATAAAACAAAGAAATAGTTTTATGTATATATTATCCTTTATAATCTTTTAGGGAAAAAAAACTGATATATAATAAAACTTACGAGAAGATTAATAAGGAACAAAGGATATAGTTAAATATAATTTTCTGAGTGTCATCACAACATCACCACCATCAATTGTCAACCCTCTAGCCTCGTCGACGACATGCTTATCTTCATCTATGGTAATCCCTAGCTCATCGACAAATAACGCACCCTCAAGTTTAGCCGGGCATCCCTCGCTTCTATTTATGATTTGATTTCATACTATGTGCTTATATACGTGTCATGCTTGGGATTTTAGGGTTTGTTTTGACTTGTTTTCTTATCCATCTGATTGTTGGAGGTTTTGATTATACTTTTGATGAAATCCAGAGCTTTATTAACTTGTTAATTTTTAAAATCATTATTAGCAATTTGGGATTCCATTTGGATCTTATAAATTGTTATATCAATCTTGTACAATATCGATTAAACACTTAACTTTTCAAACTATATTTTTTCTTTGGTGCTTGTATTATATGAAAAAAAAATTAAGTTGTTTGACTTTAGTTATAATTTGAATGCTTTCATTTTTAAAACAACATATCTTCAACAAAAAGAAGGAAAAGGAATAGATTTGTTATACAATAACATATAGCATGAAGAGTCTCTAATACCTGTAGTGTCTTATGACATTTTCTATTCTCTTAAATTTTATTTGATGCCGTGAAACTTAGAGAAAAGGGAAAGAAAGGAATTAGTGCTATGACTTCTTGTATCCTCTTGTATCTGCTTCCTTGCATCTTACACATAGTTAAAATCAAAGACTTGGCAAACACCATTGCTATTGTTTTCTATCCACCATAAGCATTTATTATGGGTTCTGAACTTAAGGCTAATTGTTATGCATTTGATCATAGTTCTGTGCATGAAAACCAACAGTTAGAAAATGATAAAGATGATGATTGTGTAATGGTGGCTCTGCTAAACTCGTCTGATTCTTCTTAAGTGGATGTTGGCGAAATTATCGAATCAAGTTCATATAGTGGTTCACATCATACTTTAAGGTAATAGATTACTCTCATTACTTATTTCTCTTTTACAATAAAACATGTGTTTTTTCTAGTCATACTTTCATAAACTAATCCTTAGTAACATCATTGCTTTATCCCTTTAGAGTATCTAATGAATTCTTTTTTTTCCGTTAATGATTGTTCCTATTTCCTTAATAATTAGGATATAAATTTGAATGTAAATGCTTTATATTTAAGTTTCCAAAACATGTTTTTATCTCTAAGTTTGTGATGGCAATTTGTTTGTTTAGTAGTTGTGTCTATTCATAATGAATGCACCAATTAGTTATCTTTTTCATAATTAAAATCCTTATTAAAATGAATTCACATGTTTTTATTTCATTTTGTCCTTGTTGGTTACGAAATAGTAAGAATCCTTATAATAGTACAAGTGATTTTTATTTTGGTTAGCATAAAAAATGATGATTTTTTGGTATTCAATTCAGATTTAAAAGTATGATGCTTTCTTCTGCTGAAGTAATTCTTAAATTCAAAGGTGATTTGTAAAGACTAGTTATGCTGTCTAGTTTTTTAGAACTAGATTTTATTTCTATAAGATACTATTGTGAAGTTGGTAATCTTTGTATGATTTAATTTTAAGTTTTTCTTTATTGATATTAATACATAAATGTTCATATATATATATTACTTTTTGCTTAACTCTTATTTTTAATCTAAAATGTATTCCTTTTCCTTTTTCCAATTAGTGTTGAAGCTATCTTTTAGTTTTCCTGCGTTCATTTGGTAATGGAGTATTGGTTCAACTATAGTCATATAGAGAATTTCCTAATGGTTGCAATCATGATGTGCGATTTTGCAAATTCTAAAGAAGTTGTGCAACCTTGAGGCTTAAGGTGTTCCAAACACAAACCGATAAAAGATAGTTAGTTAGGAGCCTAAGCTTGATAGTGAAGATGGGATATGTGAAACAAACAAGTTAAACTAGCTAACAATAATTAATAAGTAGGGCAATTTAATTTGCATACTAAATGAGGCTATCATAGAAATAAGTTCTCTAGATGTAATAAAAGAGGTCATTATGCATATTAGTTTCCTAGGAAAGGCTTGTCTATGGAAAAGAAAGAAAAGAAAGGTTTTTTAAGAATGTATTTGTGAGCATGAAGTTTGGGATAAGCTAGGAAGATACTTCATTTGAAGGATTGATGGATACATCTCTTACTATAATGAGGATGACTTTACAAATTGTTTGAGTGAAAGATGCATAAGAAAATAGTTAATTGTTGCGGTTGACTTCTCCAGTTATGGAGAATGACGAGGATTAAAAATTTTGGCCAGATATTATTTCTTCTTATCAGAAAAAGAATTGAAATATTTTATATTACTTTTCCCCATTGGTTTAGGATATAAGCCTATTGGAGAATAATAATTATCCTTATTTTTTTATATAATTTTAGAGTTCTTATTTTAGAATAATTAAGAATATGGTAATAAGATCAGTATATTGGGATGAATGTTACAATAGTTAAATAAAAGAAAAGAGCACTTTTATTTATGAATTTCATACTTAAAAGTTCGAGGATTTCCTATCTGAGGATGATTAGGAGTGACATCAAGAAAATAAGTTTGATTTTTAGTTCTTTATGAACCATGTACATGATTTCTATTAGTTGTTGTTATGAAGTTTGTAACCATTAGGTAATCTGAATTTGGATTTGCTTTCTTCATTAGTATTAATAAAGAAGGTTTAGATCTACAATATTTTCCTTAAGTCTCTTTCTAAGCTTATGATTATGTTCCTTTTAAAACTTTAAATTAGTTTGGAAGTTTTCCTCTAATCATTAAGAAACGTTCAATTTATTTGCATAAGTAGCAAGAAAATGATAACAAAAAATAATTCATAAATATAAGAATTGTGCACGTGGATTTGTTAAATGCTACTAATTTTATATTCACTCATAGGAACCAATTGGTTTTGTCTCTTTTACAATCTTTAATTAATGTTGATATGATATCATTTTTAAAGTGATCTTATATAATGAAGTTAGTTTTTTTTGTTTTGTTATATAATGAGAGTAGGAGATTGACCAACAATAGTTTTTCGTGCCCTTTTCCTATGTCATTGGCTAAAATTCTAGAACTTAATTTCAAGTGAGTATGGTTTTGTCCTTCATACCTACTTCAAGATTAGAGGTTTTCATATTAGTTCCTTGAAAATTGAAACAAACTGCAACAACTAAAGATCTTTTTTTTAATATGATTTTTTAATATTGATAGATGCATAATTAACCATATTTATGCCTCATATTTGATGTATTTTTGCATGATATTTTATACTTTTACTGTATATTTAGTACTTAATTTGCTTTAAGTGTGTTTATATAGTATAATTGCCTTCGTGGACTTAAATGAGAAGAATTTGGATGAAAACATGGCATAAAACAAAGATTCGAAGCAAAGAAGGAATGTATGAGCGTTAAACAACTCGTTCATTTCTCCCAAGCCATACAAATTCGCAAATTATGGAGATTAAAGTTATGCACGGTTTGATGCACTACTATGCATCAGCTCGTGCATCTCTTCAAAATCCTAAAACTTACTATAAAATGACGATTTCAGAGGAAATTAATGGGAGAAGCATTTTGAAGACAATTATAGACCTGGAGAATGTTCAGAAGTGACGATATTGATCCAAGAATGTGGAAACCCCGAAGAAATTATTAAGAGATCCAACAGAAAACAAGATCAAACCTTTACCTTACATGAACATTCGATAGGAGATAAAGGGAGATATAGAATTATGAACCTTTTGTCTTCTATTCATTTTTCTTTCAGTTTATGTTTGATTTTGTTTTCTATCATGTGTAACTAAACGTCTTGTTAGTGCTTAGGCTAGATGAACCTTATGTTTATACTTTGATATGTTTTGATTCTTTTATTAATGCAATTGGTTTGGATTGATATATTATGATTCAATTATGTGTTTTTATATATGTTAAAATAGATCTAGAATATTAGATCATAATATGATTTCATAATATAAAGATTGAGAAATCTTTGTTTAAATAGATCTACCATAATTAGAAGGATTGGATTGCAATCCTAGAGATAGAATGGCATAAATCTTCCTAATTAGGGTCAAACCTAATATAGGGATTCACAAATTGATAAAGTAATCCTATAAACTTTAACCTGAGTAAGTCAGTTGAAAACCTTAGGATTAGTTGTTATTAGACTCAAGATCAATTATTAGCATACCATAGGAATCTCCACGATCCAGTAAATCAATAAAATAGTTGCATGATAAAATATCAATATGTTAAGGGTTTTAGGGAGACTCAAATCTAGATACTAATTTTCAGATGTCGATAGTTTACTACTAAGTGCTTCCTTAGTTCTCTGATTCAATCTCGCTACCCATTTATTTTATTTTTTAGTTTTATTTTCTTTTATATTAAAAATCAAACCTGATTTTGTAGACTAGATAATAGGATAACGGTAATTACTAGTACTTATAGTCCTTATAGGATCGACTTGTATTTGCAAGTATTAGTTTTAGCTACACTGTACACTTGCAGTTATTTCATAATTGATCAACTTAGAAAAAGTCAATCAGGTTTTGGCACCATTGTTAGGGGCATTGATATTAGTAACAAATAAGTGCTATTATTGTAGTCATTATTTTTTGTATTTTATTTTATTTTATTTTAGTTTTATTGTATTGTATTATATTTGTGACTTATTCATTTGATTATCTTTCAATTTCTTTGTTTGATCTTGAGTTTGTAGATTATTGTAGGATTTACGATTTATTGTCATTGTCACAACTCACAACGGAATGATAGAGTGAAAAATACTTTTATGAGAGCCAAATTATGTCTTCACAATCTATAACTTCTCTATATGGGAGAGAAAGGTTTCTCACATGGCTTTGGAGGCTTAATCAATGTCTATGTCATATTGCGAAATTTGTGGGAATAATTACTACAATCATAAATGCTGAGCACCAACTCATATACGGAAGCGACCGAACATGTATAATCAACCTCAAGGTGCACTATATAGGAATAACTACAACTTAGATTGAAGTAACTCTTTCACTTTTGGATGGAATGATTATTCTCTAACTACATATTTACTGCCCCAAACACCTCTAGTTAACGAGCTAACTTTGGAAGATATGATGTCGATTTCATTCAAGAATTAATCATGAGGCATTAGGAAATAAAGGCTTATATACAAAATTTGGTGAATCGGACATGCTAGCTGGCGAAGATAATATCTAATGAGATACAAGGGAGTTTGCCTAGTGCTATTGAAGCAGGCCCAACCAAATGTGGATTGAGAATCACCCTTAATAGCAAAAAAGAGCTCCTAGTAGAAGAAGAAGAGAAAAAGGAAGAGAGTATCACAGATAAACTAATGAAAATCCTTATCGAAATGAAAGCTAATCGACGCAAATTTGAGAGGAAAGACAAGATAAAGGTTGGCTACATAAATGGAGTAAAATTCTAAGAAGATCTTTAAGAAAAATAAGAAGTCTCCATCCAAGAAGAGAAAGTATAGGAGATAATTAAAGAAGATAAGCCAGAAACCTTTATTCGGCAAGGAGAAGAGTGGACAGAGGTGGTTGAGCAAGAACCGGTGAGGAACCAAATAAGGAAATTACTGATGAAGCATTGGTAGTGAACTTAAGTAAGGAGGGTTCCCACTTCCTTAAAGAAAAATTGTTCGAGTCTATCGATGATTGAGGGAGTTTTGTTATTCCCTCTTTTATTAACAATTTGCCATTAAAAAGGGCTTTAATGCATGTGATTGGATTTATTAATTTAATAAATTATGTTCTTGTTATTATTTTGAAACAGATGGCTTACTTATAGGATACAAAATCCTTATACGGAGAAATCACTAGAAGCAAGCCACTGATCATAAACCTAAGATAAGGGTCAACTTACAAGGTATATCGAGCAATCAATGTTAAACAAGCACTACATGAGAAGCAACCCATGAATTATGATAGATTTTATTTTATGTTATTTTATTTTCATGTTTCATAGTTATTTTTATTTTTGTTATTTTTACTTTCTTTTATCATGTTATCCCTTTTTAAAAATATTTTGCAAGGACGTAGCCTACTATTGGATGGATCAAAAATAAAAAAATCGTCATATTTAGGATAGTTCCAACTTAACCATGTCACTTATTCTAAATGCTTATATTATGTACATTAGGGACAATGTACAACTTTAAGTGCAGGATGGGCTTAATGAATTTTTAATGACTTCTTTAAGCTTATTATAATCTTGATTATAAAATTTTATTAACTAATATCTTGACTTCGTTGAAATTTGTCCATAAGTATTGTATTTCATTGTTGAATATTGATTGAATTGGTATGCAAAAGGATGATAGTTAGATAAAATTGCTTTTATAAGACATATTTTTAATATTCATTGAAATATTCAAGTTGAATGATATTGCATAGTATTTACACACATAATACCCATCTTTTTCATGAGCTTTTGAACCTAAGAGCAAAAATTTCTAAATTTTTAAGCTTTTCTTATTCCTTTATGTGTGCTATCATTTATAATAGAATAATTCTAGAACTTACTTTTATTATGCATATTGAGACCATTTTGTTAAATTAAAAGCATTGACATGATGAAGGCACTTATATTCAACAATTTGTTTTATCTTATTTCTGTAATAATTACCATACCCATAAGTTATCTTTTAGGAATAAACAAGTTGAGTTTTAGCCTTTTTCATTGATTGTACCCACATATTCACCCTTATCCCATTTTTCTTTGAAGCCTTTTTTTATTGTTTTGAACCTTGAACATTAGTTATATTATTTACTTATTGAGACTTGAAATTCTTGAAAGGCACATTATTTACTTGTTGAGACTTGAAATTCTTGAAAGGTCCATTATTTCTTTAATTGTGATACTGAATACTTAATTATTTTTAATAAAAGAGTTATTATATGAGTAAAAAAATTGTGAATAAGTTTATGGTACCAATAAAGTTATGATGAAAGGACCTGTATGTGTTTATTTGTAAACAATTCTTATAATATTTCCTTTAGTAAAATTCCTTTAAATTAAATCTTTTTATTATCTCAGTCATACCAAACCTAAACCTAATTACAACCTGTATAAAGACCTTTGGATTTTTACTTCTAGTTTATAAATAAGTAGTGGAGATGTGATTTTATTGTAAGCCTGTGGTAAGAATTCTACTATTTATTGATTGAGAGTTTTGATATTATTTTACCCTAAATACTTAAGTTCATTGATTGACATCTTAGTGAGGGTGTAAAGAGTAATGCTTTTGACTTTAACGAGATTATGATGTGATTACTATTAATATTAATTTAGAAAGTTAACTTTAGATAGCCTAATTTTATGTAAATTTGATTCTATAGGATATGATGATGTATCTTATGAATGGACAAATCAAGAGTGATGAAGGATGAATGCTGTAAAATTTATAATTTTGATATGGTTTGCTTGAGGATAAACAAAAGCTTAAGTATGTGGATGTTTGATATATACATAATTAACCATATTTATGCCTCATATTTGATGTATTTTTACTCGATATTTTATACTTTTATCTTATATTTGATACTTAATTTTCTCCAAGTGTTCTTATACAATATAACTGCCTTCATGGACTTAAAGAAAAAGATTTCAGATGAAAATATAACATAAAACGAAGATCTAAAGAACATAAGGGATACACAAGCTTGTAACAGCCCGTGCACTTCTCTCAGTCTGTGCAAATTTGTGAATTCTAAAGATTTTGGGTTATGCACGGTTTGACACATGATACCATAAAATGAAAAATTTTGAGGAAATTGGTGGGAGTAGCCTTTTGGAGACATTTCCAAACATGGAGAATATCCAGAAGTAACAATATTGATCCATAAACACAAGATCAAAAATCTACCTTGCAATAATGTTCGATAGGAGATAACATGAGATTTACAATTATGAACTTTTTTCTTCTATTCATTTTTCTTTCAATTTATGTTTGATTTCATTTTCTATCATATGTAGCTAAACGTCTTGTTAATGTTTAGGCTAGATGAAACCTATGTTTATACTTTAACATGTTTTGACTATTTTTTTAATGCAATTGGTTTGGATTGATCTATTGTGATTCAATTATGTGTTTTATATATGTTCTAATAGATCCAGAATATTAGATCGTAATTTGATTACATAAATAAGTCTACCATAATTAGAAGGAGTTGATTGCAACCCTAGAGATAGGATGACATAAATCTTCTAGATTATGGTCAAACATAATAGAGGGATTTACAAATCGGTAAAGTAATCCTATAAACATTAACCTAAGTAATTCGATTGAAAAACTTATGAGTAGATTATTAGACTCAAGGTCAACTATTTGCATACCATAGGAAATGTTAACGTTTTAGGGAGATTTGAACCTATATACTAATTTTCAGCTATTAATAGTTTACTAAATGCTTCCTTAATTCTTTGATTCAATCTCGTTGCCCACTTATTTTACTTGTTTTAGTTTTATTTTCTTTTAAAGTAAAAATTAAACCTAATTTTGTAGACTAGATAACAGGATAATAGTAATTACTAGTACTCATAATCCTCGTGGGGTCGATTTGTACTTTCTGGAACTAACTACAACGTGCATTTATGTTTATTTCATAATTAACTAACTTAGAAAAAGTCAATCAAATATCTTACTGATAAGTTTTTTTTATTATCAATGCTCTAGTTTAGTGTTTAAGAGAATTGTCTTACAACAATGTCAGTGGATCACTACCCTTCTTTTCGACAAGAACACTCAAGTTTTTCTCTTTAAGTAACAAAGATGTCTCTTTCTATATTTTAGTATCTAAGTTGGTCAAATGTTAATATGAAGTTGTTTTGCATACAATGTTGTGGGTAATTTACTGATTTGTGGAAGGAATTCCAAGGAACATTACCTTGGAACCATCAATGTTTGTTGTTAGCGTGTTTGTATATGTCTAATGACAATATGACATTAAGACTTAGAGGTTGGCACTTGCTCTGTTTACTATAAAATTTATGTTCTGCTAGTAACCAAACTTTAAGCGTTATCTTACATGCCACGCCATGATGCTTAACTGAGTACATAATTACAATTAAAAGATTTGAAATTACTTGATTTTAACTCACTATTGTTGTACATCATCTTGTTTTCTTTTTTATTAAGATTAATTACATATATTCATAATTTTTGTATTTGTTGTGTTGTTAGTTTTGGACTATAATATTTGTCTTGATTAAATTGAGGTTACAATAAAGTAATTAGTATTTTGTTCTTTAGATATATCAATTATTTATGAGCAATGTAGTTTTACAATTCTAATATACTTCTTGTTTCTTTCTTCTTCTTCTTTTTATAGGAAGGTTATGATTAGGAGTGGATAAAGCCGTACTTGGTGAAGGATTCTAGAGTGCCTATACATGTTGGTTTTGTTTAGTATTTAGATTAGTTCACTTATATTCCATATGAAATAAAGGAAGATAATGTAGGTGAATATTTTAGCTAGTGATTTTGTTTTTTTATTTTGAATATGTTAAAGGTTGAATTTTATAAGTCTTTATGGATTATATATTTTATATAAATGTAGTTTTTTGGTCGATTACATTTGATAGTATGTATGTAATTAAGACATACATTAATGTATGTATATTGCTTTTAATGTATATATAGATGTTGCCTACTTAATGACAAGAGTTTGTTGTTACATTAACGTATTATTAGTAATGAAAGAATAAATTCTTGCTTTTGTTGTTGCAAATTGTTGTCTAAAAATTCACTTTGTTGTCATAGAAAGACTTAAATGGTTGCCATATCTATTCAACATTGTTGCTATAGTTTGAAACTATTGTGTTGCCTTAGTCAAAAATTGAAGTAACATTTTTTATTTTATTGCCTAATCAAGAATTTTTGTTGCCTTATATTTATAGCATTGCCACTTTATTTAATAGTATGAATTATGTTGCCTTAATAAAAAGACAACAATAATTGTACTTATAGTTACGTTTTTTTTTGTCTAAAGTATTTTTTGTCATAGTGTGGCTAATTACCTAAAAAGATCCATTATATAAACACATTATCAGACCTTTCAAATAGATAAAAATAGCCTCATGAAAATTGGACATATTTGCATAGAATATATAAAACATATATAAGGTATTCTAAAAATAGTGATTTTTATTGATTTTTTATGCAAATTCAAGTAATGTCTCTAAATTATTATCTTTAAATGGGAATTTTGAATTGTCATTATAAAATTGTAATTTCAAATATATTGTGATTTCTGGTTAATTATATATCTATATAATTGATTAAAATTATAGTATAATTACTAGTGATATGTTAGGAAATTGATATATTTGAATAATTATGCAAAAACAGTTCGTAAAACTAAAATCAAACTTAAAAACAAACCAAACCACGAGGGGTCAACCAGGAGGGACGGTTCCCTCTCCTAGCCCGCTTACTTGAGGCGGGGGGTCAATTAAAAAAG
>JANIHY010000210.1:56739241-56764614 GCA_027479065.1 Erythroxylum brevipes
CCTACTGGGTGCAAGTTGAGATAGAGGTCGGGATCAGTTCGCGTCTGCATTAGTGTCTCATAATTGTATTCCGCAATAGTTGTAAACTGATTTGTATTTGTATTTTATGGTTCTTGTAAAGTATGACTGAAACTGCTTCCTTTTAACGTGGAATGTTTAAAAAAAAATTGTATACCGAGTTTTACTGACTGATGTAGTACGCCACCCTCGCGGGGCATAAACTCGGATATCACCAATGATATCGAGTTCGGGTCACGTGGGAGTGGGGTGTTACATTCAGTTAGCATTTCCTACCAAATTCCATTCTTCTCTATAAATTACTCTATCCCTAAATTGTTTCACCATATCCCTTTTCAAATTCCACTATCTGATTTTGGTACACCTCTTAGTACTTTTCTTCTTCCTCTAACCCTAAATAAAAAGATCTAAAATTAACAATCTATGTTGAGTCGACATGCAAGAACTAGGCATCACTTTATGATCCTTGCAGCTAGATTGATCCCTCCGCCTTATGAGGAAGTAGTTAAATTGAGTCATCATGGTTTCGTTCTTAAAAGTCACCAGGTATTCCTTATTTTTCTTGAAAAAAGACTTCGTTATCACCAACTCAAATGCTACCATAAATTCCAATAAAGTGGTCCCGTTAACATTCATTTCACCATACTTGAAACCCACATAAGTTCTTGAATAACCATTTGAGGTTGCTTCTATATGACCATTAAAGTCTCCTCCTAGAATAACTCTCTTGTTTGGGGGTGTCTATTGAATCACCTTATCTAACACTTCCCAAAAATGATGCTTAAGTTGTTTGTCCAATCTTACTTGAGTTGCATAGGCGCACACCACATTTATAACAGTACCATTTACCATAATCTTTAAAGACATAATCCTATCATTGGTCCTTTTTACTCCTACAACATGTTGTATGAGTTCCTTGGTGATCAAAATACCTACCTATTATGTCATTTCGACTCTTTGAATAAAGTTTAAACTTATTAATCTCTTTTACTTTAGCCCCTGTCCACCTTATCTCCTGCATGAACGCTATATGAATCTTATTCTTTTCTAAAGTCTCCACTAATTCTAAACTTCTCATAAAGGACCTGATGTTTCATGAACCTATTTATAATCTGCCAACATCTTTTCTTCTTCTAAACTCGAAACTCACCGAAGGAATAACCCTTGTACTCTCGTCAGAGCTCAAAGCCACCATTCATATCTTAAAGCCCAATACAAGCTAAAGAAGACACGCCTAACATGTGAGATCCCACATCGGTTAGAGAAGGAAACGAAGTATGCCTTATAAGGGTACGGATATATCTCCCTTATAGACACGTTTTTCATGGCCTAATGTACTGGATCCCATCAAAACTCCGAGGTTAAATGTGTTAGGGCGAGAGTAGCTCTAGGATGGATGGCCTCCTGGGAAGGCCTTGAGAAAAACAAAACCGTGAGGGCTTGGTTGAGTCAAAGCCCAAAGCAGACAATATCTATCAGCGGGTGATCTGGGTTGTTACAAATGGTATCAGAGTCGGTATCTGAACCATTATGCTAGCTAGGTTTCCCTAAAAAAGGACTGGGTCCTAAGGAGGTGGAAAGTATGAGATCCCACATTGGTTGGAGAAGGGAATGAAGCACGCCTTATAAGGGTACGAATACCTCTCTCTTATAGATGCGTTTTTCATGACTTAATGCACCTGATCCTATCAGAACTTCGAGGTTAAATATGCTAGGGTGAGAATAGTTCTAGGATGGGTGACCTCCTGAGAAGGCTTCGGAAAAAGCAAAACTTTGAGGGCTTGGCTAGGCCAAGGCCTAAAGTGAACGATATCTGTGAGCGGGTGATTTATGATGTTATATAACAAGCCCCTAAATGGCTCTAATAACAATCAAGGAATTAAAGGAAGAGAAGCAAGATTGATATTGAATCACATAAGGGCATTGCAATAAACAAGTGTGAGAACTGGCAAAACCCTTAACCGCATGACAATATAAAATAAACTATCCAAAAAATCAAACCATTAATAATAGCTAGATAACTGCAGAATGCTAAAGCACAATACTAAACCATTAAAAATAACTGGTTAGTCATAAATATCCCAGGAAAGGAGAAAAACATTTGAGATACTAATTAGTCAGGGAAAGAAAATAACTAAACTGATATGATTTGTTATAGATGTCTCATCCTAATTTTGTATTTACTAATAATATTTACATTGTTTGCCATAATTGCCTCTATAAGGGGGCTTACTTTGGAGCAAAAGGTTGATCCCCAACCTAAAGGGCCTCCTCACACCCCGGTCCGACGAAGCAATTGGGAGGATATAAATCAGGTACTCAGCGGCCCGCTAAGGGAGAGGTGAACTACTCACAGGCCTACAAGAAGCCCACCCTTAAAGCCCACAAGGGACTCAAGGATGTTGCTTCAACGACGCAAGGTCAAAAACTCCTCCTTTTACTTCCCGTTTAGAGAAGAAAATACACCAACACACGCAATATTAAGGGTCGCTAAATGCAAAGCGTGTAACAAGAGTAAAATAAAATATTAATAAAAAATAATTAAATAATAATAAAAATAATAATAATAATAATAGTCTTTAATTCTTAAAGGAAAAAGGAATAGCATAAGTCCAACTCGACCGTTTTTCATTTTGCGAAGACTGAGATACCAAAGAAGGAAATGTTGCAAATGAAAAGAGACGGAGCAGCAATAGTAGAAGCCACAATGAATGAAGCGCTCTAAAGGATTGAAACAAAGAAACTAGTTACCGAACAAAATGTTTTCAAAGAAAACTCTGTTTTATTCAATTTATTAGAGAAAGTTTCTCTTTTTCTTTAATTCCAACAATATCAAATAAAAGGAGGTTATAATATTAAAAATAGAAAGCATTAACCTTAAATCAAACAAAAAAGTTAATATCGATAGCAAAAAATGCAAAAAAAGTAGAAATTTTAGATAATCCACCAAAACCCCGAAAACGTCTCAGTTAACTTCAAAAAGAATGTGAAAATTAATCTTTGTTCTACTTCTGATCTATCTAGTGAGCAACATGCGAAACTTGAATTAGCCAACTTTGAAAATCTCTGAATCTTCTTATATGTGTTGTCAAACCTAGAAGGAGGACACACAGGACAACAAATCATGACGTCAGTGATAGTGCTCCAGTTGAGAGACATGGGCAGAGAGATGTAGAAGAACCAACAGAAATCTACAATGGAAAAAATATGTTTTCAGAAATCTACAACGGAGAAAATATGTTTTCTCTAATGTAATTTGACATTCAATAAGAAAAAAAATTATTTTAAAGTTTAGAGAAATTAAAATCGACAAAAAAAATAACAATACATTACATATTATACAAATATTATTATTACTTGCCACATTTTATTTTCTTATTCATGTTAGCACAGTTATTAGATGTGCATTATTATATTAGACCTAAGTTACGTATGACACATGTTTCTCGTGCATTCTATTGAAAGCTGGTCAAATTGGTTTTAAGGTTGACATATACATGTTATTTTTCTTTATAAGAAATACAATAATTGATATTTGTCAAAGAGGGAGAATGCTGAAATTTTAATTCATTTTATATATTTATTAAATTTAAAATTTAAAATTTAAATATAAAGCCGAAGGTTAAAACCCTTTATTTTTTTTTTATTAAAGAGAAATTGTCGAGACAGCTTACAAAATAAATTTGAGAAAATTAGTTTCCGACATAAGAAGGAGATAGTTACACCCTAGAAATGCGGTACTTCCAAAAGAGGAAATGTCGTGTAATGCCAACAAGTTTGCAGGAAAATTCAACAAGCGACAACGCCATTTCTTCCGTCTAAAGCTTCTCTTTGTTTTTGACCAAATGTCATCGGCTAACCAGTTAATACTAAAAAAACCGCAAACCCAGGGGCCTTTCCGTAATTACATCATGCGTACTTCGTTGATGTTAATGTAACTTCGCGAGTATCAACAAACAACTCCACGTGTCACCGTTCCATACCCTCACCAATATGCCCCTCGCGAGTCGCGCCGATATTGCAATCCACACTAGGCCCCTATAAATTAACTTTCAGAGAGACCAGACATCTTGAAGACGAAGGGGAGGGTTTTTTTTAATGGTACAGTGGATGATTTCTAGTGTTTCGAGCTCACCATGTTCCACCCACACCACCGACACCGCCGACAGCCACAGTTCTCTGGCCACGATCTCCCGCCGCAGCAACGATGGCGCGCATGTCCTCAGTTCTTAGTCAAACTTCTCTGTGATTCCTGCAATTTTCATCGTCAACGAACTGGCCGTACAGTTCCAATCGAGACTGTAGTCTCTCAATGCAACCCCAGACCCTACAGGTCCCATACAAAGGGCTCCGGTCCAATTGCGGCTTGCCTTTATTTTCGGGACCGAGCTGACGCTCTAAACGCCGTCGTTAACCTCTGGGGACAGCGGCTCGCTGATGAGCACGTGTTCATTCCGGAGGTTGATTTTGGGGTTAGTGAAGATGTGAACGACAAGATCAAAACTTTGTTCCTGTTGCATGTTGAGAAGGTTCTGGAAGGGGAGTGTGTGAAGAAATTGAAGAAAAGGGCAGCTGATTTGTGTGGCGAGATTAGAAAATGTGAGATTTTGCCCAGGAGATCGAAGGGTCTGCAAGCTATTGCGGAAATTAAAGATAAGGAGAACGGTTTGAAGTTAGAGAGGGATGGGATTGCGAGGAGAATTGAGGAGTTCAGAAGTGGAATGAAGTGTTTGACGGAATGTATTGAAGGTAAGCAGAGTAAGGAGTTTGGGGTTTTGAGGTTTGGAGCTGAGGATGGTTTGAATTGGTGTAGAATACATGCCATGCTGTCGAGAGAATGTAGAAGGCTTGAAGATGGGTTGCCCATCTATGGTTTTAGGAGGGAGATTTTGAGTAGGATCAATTCACAGCAGGTATGGTTGGTTTCTGTTCGAATGAATATTTGTCATTCTGATCTGTTTCATGTTATGACTTGAAACGATTTGTAGCAGTCTTTGTGTTTTGGGAGCTACAATATTCGGCTTTCTTTTTGATTGATCGGGTTTGTGTACTGGAATTCTGACCTGTCATTGCATTTAGAGATTGTTATTAGTTCTTTGTTATAATAGAAGGGGAAGAAGAGCTGTGTGAGTAGAATACTTTATTTCTCTTGGATAGCTTTTGCATTTTATGTATATTTAAAGTCGGAGCCAATGTTTTTCTCGTAGCATTATGGTAGTGAAACAAATTTAAATTGCCAAACTATGAAGCTTACACTCTATGACTTTATTTAGGCGCATGTAACCATGACACGGGCCGCTCTATGAAAATTATATGGATGTCTTTGCTAATATATGGCTATTTCCCTTATTCTTTTTTTTTTTGGTAATTCAGTAACTTTATAAATAAATAAAAATTATGTACTTCGAGATTACTAGAGGTGGCAATCTCTAACCCCTTGCCGAGGAGAACTTGCAAGCAACATGAGGAACCCTAATATATACTCACTGGATTTATACATAAGTGAATAACTCTGTAACTCCACTGGAGGATTGCTGTACCTAACAATTTTAGTTGAAATACATGCTTAATCCGAGTATCCTGATGAAAAGTTTCTTGGTTGGGATGTTTTGAGGAATTGCAGGTTTTTCACTAACTGTAGAAAATTTGATTCCTCCACTTTTTCAGTTGCATGATGTGGTGAACCAAGTCAATTTATAATTTTCCCATCACCTTTGCTAGACCTGTCTGAAGAACTGTTTTTAATTGTCAATTAGTTATTTGTCATCTTTTCCTTTCCTCACAGGTAATGATCTTGGTTGGAGAGACAGGTTCGGGGAAGAGTACACAGTTGGTACAATTTCTTGCTGATTCTGGAGTCCCTACCCCTGGTTCTGTTTTGTGCACTCAACCACGCAAAGTTGCTGCAATTTCCTTGGCGAAAAGGGTTGGTGAAGAAAGCATCAGATGTTATGAAGAAAATGCAATTGCCTGTTATCCAAGCTATTCATCTGCACAGATGTTCGATTCCAGGGTTGTATACATGACTGATTACTGTTTGCTGCGACATCTCATGAAAGATGAGACTTTATCTGAAGTTTCATCTACGGCTTTATCTAAAGTGTCATGCATTATTGTCGATGAAGCTCATGAAAGAAGCTTGAATACTGATCTTCTGTTGGCGATGATACAAAAGTTACTAATGATAAGGCCAGATCTGAGGCTAGTTGTAATGTCTGCAACAGTTGATTCGAGCAAATTGTCTGAATACTTCTATGGTTGCGGGACGTTTTATGTTTTAGGAAGAAACTTTCCAGTTGATATCAAATACGTTCCTGATGCACCCAGAGCTTCTTCCACCTTATTTAACAACAGCAATGTTGCCCTATATGTTTCTGATGTTGTTAACATGGCAATGCAGATTCATGAATCAGAGGGGGAAGGGGCAATACTGGCCTTTTTGACCTCTCAATTGGAAGTGGAATGGGCTTGTGAAAAGTTTCACTCTCCTTCTGCAATCGCTTTACCATTACATGGAAAGCTTTCCCATGAAGAACAGTTTCGTGTTTTCCAGAACTATCCAGGGAAAAGAAATGTTATTTTTTCTACAAACTTAGCAGAAACATCCTTGACTATTCCAGGGGTGAAGTATGTAGTTGACTGTGGTATGGTTAAGGAGAGCAGGTTTGAACCTACTTCTGGTATGAACATCCTCAGAGTTTCCAGGATCAGCAAGAGTTCTGCTAACCAGAGAGCTGGTCGTGCTGGTCGAATTGGACCTGGAAAATGTTACCGATTATACTCCACAGATGATTATCAGTCAATGGCTTGCCATCAGGAACCTGAAATATGCAAGGTTCACCTAGGTATTGCAGTTCTAAGGATTCTTGCCTTGGGAAGTATGGATGTGCTTGCATTTGATTTTATTGATGCACCCAGTGTTGAGGCAGTTGACATGGCAATAAAAAATCTTGTGCACTTAGGTGCTATTTCCTGCAAAAATGATCTACTAGAATTGACCTTTCATGGGCATGATTTAGTTAAGTTGGGTATTGAGCCCCGCCTCGGTAAAATTATTCTTGAAAGTGTCCGTTATAAGTTGATAAAGGAAGGAGTTGTCCTTGCTGCCGTTATGGCAAATGCTAATAGCATATTTTGCCGGGTTGGCGATGTTGATGATAAACTGAAATCTGATCGGCTTAAGGTACGGTTCTGCCATCAAGATGGGGACCTCTTCACTTTGCTTTCTGTTTACATGGAATGGGAAAGAGTGCATCCAGATTATAGAAATAAATGGTGCTGGGACAACAGCATTAATGCAAAAACAATGCGAAGATGCAGAGAGACAGTGGTAGAACTGGAGAACTGTTTGAAAAATGAGCTCAGCATTATTGTTCCAACTTACTGGAATTGGAGTCCTCACATTGTCAGTGAGTATGACAAACAGATGAAGAAGATCATACTTTCTTCATTAGCTGAGAATGTAGCTATGTACTCTGGATATGATCGTCTTGGCTATGAGGTGGTCTCAAGTGGAGAATCCTTTCAACTTCATCCTTCATGTTCGTTACAAATGTACAGTCAGAAGCCTAATTGGGTTGTTTTTTGTGAACTGTTGTCTATTTCAAGCCAATACTTAGTCTGTGTTTCTGCTATTGATTTTGACACATTGTCTGACTCTAGTCCTTTATTTGATGTTTCAAAGGTGGAGAGTAGAAAATTGATGTTGAGGTTGATTAAGGGTTTTGGGAGTACTGTTTTGAAGAGGTTCTGTGGAAAATCAAATAATAGCTTACTCTTACTTCTTCAGCGCGTACAATCGACTTTTCAGGACAAACGTATTGGAATTGAAGTTAATGTGGACAATAATGAGATTCAATTATTTGCAACTAAGCAAGTCATGGAAAATGTTCACAATCTTGTGCATGAGGCTTTGACGTATGAGAAGAAGTGGTTAATTAATGAATGCTTAGAAAGATGCTTATTTCGTGGAGTAAGAGCTGGTGCATCTCCCCCAATTGCACTTTTGGGAGCAGGTGCAGAGATTAGGCACCTGGAGTTGGACAATAGGTATTTGAGCGTAGATGTGTCCTTTCCAAGCAAAAATGCTTTGGATGACAAGGAGATATTAACGTTTTTTGAGAAATCTGTGTCTGGAGTTTGTAGCTTTCACAAATTTACAGCCATTGGACAAGATGGTGATGATACAACAAAATGGGGTAGGGTAACATTTCTCTCTCCTGCAGCGGCTAGGAAAGCTTTAGATTATAACGAGATTGAATTATCTGGATCTTTGGTTCAGTTGGCCCCTGCTTGGTCATTTACTGGGGGTAATAAGAAGTTATCCTTTCCAGCTGTAAGAGCCAAAGTTATCTGGCCACGCAGGTACAGCAAAGGATATGCAATTGTCAGATGTGAAAGGAATGATGCTGAGTTTGTTGTCAGGGATTGTTTTAATCTCCTCATTGGTGGGAGGTTTATTCATTGTGAGGTCAGCACAAAGGATGTGAACAGTATTATCATCAGAGGGTTGGATAGAGAAATTTCTGAAGTGGAATTACTTGAATATCTACAAATGGCCACGAATAGGAGAATTTTAGATGTTTTCTTAATAAGGGGTGATGCTGTAATAGGTCCTTCGCTTGCTGCATGTGAGGAAGCAATTCTTAAGGAAATTGCCCCATTCATGCCGGATCAGGCCCCCTTGAGTGATTACTGCCATGTTAAAGTTTTTCCATCTGAGCCAAAGGATAACTTTATGAAGGCTTTGATCACTTTTGATGGTAGGCTACATCTGGAGGCTGCAAAAGCTCTGCAACATATCCAAGGGAAAGTACTTTCTGGATGTTTTTCTTGGCAAAAGATGCAGTGTCATCAGGTGTTCCATAGCTCTGTATCATGTCCTGCTCCTGTTTATGTATTCATTGAGAGGCAGTTGAATTCTTTGGTCAGAAGTTTTAACCATCGACCTGGTAATACTTCACATGAAGTTTGATCCATGTGCCTACATATAATATTGATGTCTCAACTAAAATGTGTGACAGATTTTGCATGATGTTTCATACGTTCTTCTTTGTTATCAAAATTCTCAAGTCTTTTTGACGGAATTGACAATGGTTTGTTTTAATTATCTAGTTTATCCACCAAGTAATATTCAAGCTTATCGCTAACCTGATACTTCTAGTATTAATCTGTGGGAATGATATGAAGGAAATCATAATCTTGTCTGTGAGATAAATGAATTTAAAGTGCATCCTGTTATTTAATTGTATTGTTACGTGTTTACAGCTGAGATTTTCAAAATTTTCATAGATCTTTGACCTTTCTTTAGCACTGACATAACTTCCTGTACAGGTGTGATCTGCAAGTCAGAGAGAAATGAGAATGGCTCATATAGAGTGAAGATATGTGCTAATGCTACGAAGACAGTGGCAGAGTTAAGGAGGCCTCTAGAGAAGTTGATGAATGGGAAGACAGTCACTTGTGATACTCTCACCCCAGCTGTTCTCCAGCTTCTCATCTCCAAAGATGGTTTTTCCCTCATGAAAACGTTACAGCGTGAATTAGGAATTTACATTCTCTTTGAACGGCAGAATCGGAGTGTAAGGATCTTTGGTCCAGAGAACAAAGTTGCTATTGCTGAACAGAAATTAATCAAATCCCTTTTAACTCTCTATGATAACCAACGAACATATATCTGCCTTCGTGGTGCACCATCTCCGCCTGATCTAATGAAAAAACTTGTTGAGAAGTATGGACCTGATTTGCGTGGACTGAATGAGATTTTTCCCGAGGCTGAATTAATGCTCAATACAAGGCGTCATGCCATCTCTTTTAAGGGGAAAAGGGAACTGAGGTTGAGAGTGGAGGAGATAATTTATGATTTTAAGCAGTCTCTTAGTCTTGGTGGCTGTACAAAGCTGTCTGAAGATGTGAGTTCTTGTCCTATATGTTTATGTGAAGTTGAGGACTCTTACCAGTTAGAAGGTTGTGCACATAAATTCTGCAGGTCATGCTTGGTTGATCAGTTGGAATCGGCAATAAGAAGTCAAGATGGTTTTCCTATTCGTTGTGCTTGCGAGGGCTGTGGTATGCACGTTTGGCTCACTGATATAAAATCACTTTTATCCTGTGAAAGGTTGGAGGACCTCTTCAGGGCCTCTTTGGCAGCGTTTGTGGCTTCAAGTGGTGGCACTTACAGGTTTTGCCCCTCTCCTGATTGCCCCTCTGTTTACCGGGTAGCAGAAACTGGGATTACCGGCAATCCATTTGTTTGTGGGGCCTGCTTTGCTGAAACATGTACAAAGTGTCACTTGGAGTATCACCCATACGTTTCTTGTGAAAGGTATAAAGAGTTCAAGGACGATCCAGATATGTCATTAAAGAAATGGTGCAAGGGGAAAGAACACGTTAGGAGCTGTCCATGTTGTGGGTACATGATTGAGAAGGTAGAGGGTTGTAATCATGTTGAATGTAGGTGTGGGAAACACATCTGCTGGGTCTGCACGGAATGTTTCAGCTGCAGTGAGGATTGCTATGGACATTTGAGATCTGTACATCTTGCCATTGTCTAACTCATAAATGTTAACACGACATGCCTGTACACATAACATATTGGCATGCACGCATTTGTACATGGTGTATATAGTTTAGAAGCTTCTGTATATAAACCACTGATGAAAATAAACATTATCACTTAATTTTATCAGCGTCAGTGTTTATTTCGATTCTTGATTGCTACTGACATTTGAGCATCTGATCTGGTTCCATATTATCTCTTATAGATGCCAGGTTGAGAATCAGCAGTAGCTTTGCTCATATTCGTACGAGGAGCCCTGCATTCCAATTTAGTTATTTACAGATGCACGCATATTTCCTAGCTAGGTGCAGTGCATGCATCACACTGATAAATATAGAAGAATCGGTGCAACAATCGTATAGAGCGGGGCTTACAAATTGCACAAATTTGATGAGCGCCGCAGTTCCAATTATCAGGAGTGTGTCTCGTATACTAACAGTAGTATGCTGTTGGCTGGAATTCTTCAAGTCATAAATTAAGCAAGCAGGGTTTCGTTGGAGAACTCACTTCTGTTGCTATGGTGAGGTACACCATTTGGTTTGCAACTGCTCTATGTCTTACTATCCGTCAAAACTTTTGTGGATGTGTAACCATTTTGTCCTATAAATGGTTCAGCTATCTTCTTTAAGTAGCCAAAATCATGCTTTCTGCCATCAACCTGCATATTTATTAATGTTAGAACTTGTATATGTTCATTTAATTCAGATCAGAGAATGCTTTTACTCTATGAATGAATTCTCCTGCTACTCGCGCGACATCGATATTTGCTCAGTCACGGTCTCTATCTTTTCCATTACCTCTGCTATCTTCTCAACTTCAAGAATGACAATGTTTGCCTCCTGCAATTCTTGTGTCATGAAGTCTGTCTTTCCCTTTTGTCTTGTATTTTTGGAGCAGTTTAAGTTATATCGACAGGACGAATTCCAACTCGGTTACTGGAATATCAAATTTTCAGTTTAATGATACTAGTTACAACGTCGTTTTCATTTAAAACTTGAAAGATGTATAATGCTTATCTCGAGTTTCTCCGTATTATTACCCACTTCTCTAAATGACCTCTTCAACAAGGTTTAAAGATGCATAGGTCGAACAAGAATATCCATTTTTGGGAGTTGCCTGACCATCATCACACGAGCACCCGCGTTGCTGCTCTGTTCTGCGTTTTCAGTAATTGTTATCTACACTCATCGGTTCAGCAAGTAAGGTAGAAGATGTTGAGTGCAAGGTGGAAGATGTTGGTGTGGTCGTTTAAAGGTGTCATTCTGGCTGCGAAGCATGGATGACGTTGTGTATGAGGGTACTTAAGATTTGGTGTACCCTAACCCTATATCCAGTTTGGAAAACTACGTAGCATCTTGAAGTTAATAACCCTTCAATCATTGGGATGAGAATTTTATCTTTAATGGTGCTCTTGTTCAGTTCTTTGTAATCAATATATAAACATTAAGAACTATCCTTCTTTTTGACTAATACTACCGGTGATTAAAAGGTTTCATAAGATCTTGAACTAGCTGTTCATTGGTATCCTTTTGTAGGCTACCATATTTATAAGGTCATACATTAACTTGCTTAACTCCTTATTTAAGCTGAATTTTATAATCCTAGGATTTGTAAGGTGGCAATCTCTTACGTTCTGCAAATATAAATGCATACTTAGCCAACAAAGATTTCAATTCTAACTACTACTTTTTCTCTATATTATTTTCATTTATAGATAATTCATGGAATTGTTGGTTTATAATATTGAAGCCTCGACCTACATAATTGCCTAGTTACAGGATGTTAGCTAGTAACTTCCAAAACTTCTTGTATTGACCCATTTTGGTTTATAAGGTTAACGTTCTTTTTGTAGCACTTGCTTTCCATCCCAATTGAGCAACATGGCTTATTTACTAAAGTGGAAAAGAATCTAATCTAAAGTGGACAGACATTGGACTTCTGAAAACATGTCACAACCTCCAAATGGTAATACTAAGACATTAGTAACAAATTAAATGCCTTGTAACTGTCATTTGAATCTTTCATAAAGATGCTCACAAGGTAGGTAAGAACCTCCATCCATAGTTACCATGATATTCTCTAATGATCTTAGCTTGTAAAACCCTTTTTTGTAATAATGCCACATCCACAAAATTGTGAGCACTAAAATTTTTGATTAAGATTTGAATTGCTTTGCATTTATGCCATCGTAGCACTTTCCTTTGCTTGAATTTCCTATAGATACTTACGACATAACTTGTAGATAGATAATAGATGATTCTTTAGTGATAACTTCATTCGTATTATCTAATTCTACCATTTTATTCTTATCATCCTCTACCAAAAATATGTTTTATTGTTTTTTTTTTGCATTTATGCCATGGAACATATTTGACATCACACAAAAAACAAATATCCTTTTCTTTTTTTCATATTCTCTACTACTTAGTAGCCTTTGTTACTTCTATAAAGGTTTGTTAGGAACATTCTTTTAAGTGGCAGTTGGGAAAGGTTATAGTCCATTATGTATCGCAGCTTTAGTGGTTGAGGTTGAAAAAAGAGAAAGACAATTGTTTAAGAGAGGCATTCTTAAGTAAAGTGACAAAAAATGTGATTGCCTTTTTGTTTCTTCTCCATCACATATCCGTGTTATAATGTTTTTGGGTTTAAAATTTTGACTTGCAATTCAGCTAGATAAGTATGGAATTTGAAGGAAAATTGAGTACCTATTAAACAACACATAATTTCCTTGACGATAACATTTTGTTATAGCATCTTAAAGTCTTCCACAAGGTCTTTAAATGTTTCTCCCTAAATCTTTAATTGATAGCTACTAAATATTCGCTTTAGGTAAGTTCTTTGAGTGTCAAACAATGCCTCCAAAAATTGATTCTATTTTGCAGCCACGCCTTTCATATGCACCACAACAATTTTTACTTTTATTTTGGTGCTATTTGATTAAGTATAAAAAATTACTTAGCTTGAAAGATCCATCTATGCATATTGTACGCCAATAATTTTCTATATAGACCATGTTAGGTGATGGACGCTATGCTTGAGATTTATTAATGAATGTATACTCTTAAAATATATCCCTAAGTTTTACTATCTCTTAGCTTTCTTTCACTTATGTATTATAGAGTCGGTTTGTGCTCTAACATCACCTTTTAAATTTCCTTAATTTGGTTGCTTAATGATTCTTCTATTTTCCACACTTCTTAGCTCTAGTTCCATCTATAATGTTTGGGTCAATAATTTGAATAGTGGGGGTCTTGATAAAGAAACAACATGATTGCTCTAATATCAATTGATAGTAAGAAAACAATAGAAACTTTAAGAGAGAAGGAAATAAATAGAAAAGAAGAAGATTTGAAGAGATAATCGTACTTTTCATATTATGATTCGTCTCGTACATTACTTATATAATAAAGGTAATACATAATAGGTTGTTTATAATGGGCTAAATATATATAATAATACTAACTATGACTTCATTTTTTATTTAAATGATACATAATGTCATTTTTTATTTAAATGATACATAATGTCTTCCTCTTATCATGAGTTTCTCCATAGTACTATTTCCATCGAAGAGTTGGAAAATTTAAAATAGGAAACTGTAAAAAATGGTTCATCAATGTATTAAGAGGACTGTGAGATATGTCTTAAATTTTGGTGGAGACTGAAAATCCAAAACTTGGGAGATATAATTTTACTATCCTTAGACTTCTACAAAAATAGAATTTTATTGATCTTAGGCATATGTGAAAATAGAGTCATCTGCCAACATACTTCTTATGTATAGCTTTAGTCTATAAGTGCCTTGATAAGGGTAATATAAGATTAAAGGTCGTTTTCATACTTTTGCCTATCTTTTTCATTTTAATAAAAGAAATCTATCCTCTTGTTCATATATATAGGTCACCTATTAGCCAAACCATGTAAATTCTTGTATTTTTTACTTTCTTATTTTCTTTCTGTATTGCTTTTGTTTAAGTGATAATTGGTATCTCAGCCTAAGGTTCTTTACAAATCTAGGGCTTGCTATTAGGATGTCTCTTCATAAGTTTGATATTGAGATATTCAATAAATCACATGATTTTATTATATAAAAGTTAAAGATGAGGTGTTAAGTAAGGATCCACATTAACTTTAGAAGTAAAAAAAATGTCGAATTTGGGACAATCAAAGAAGGAAGAGATTTTCTCAAAGATTTGCAATGCTATACTTTTTGAGTTTAGGTGAGGAAGTCTTGAGAGTGATTGTTGATGAAATAATTACATAAATGCTATAGACATAACTTAAAAGCAAGTATTATAAAAAGATCTTTAATAAATTGTTATATTAGAAGCAACACTTATATATCTTAAAAATGACAGAAAGTATATAAGAAAAAGACCAAATTGATAATTTTAATCAATCTTAGATTTAAAAAGTATTAGGGTTAAAATTAAAGATGAGGATTAACCTTAAGCTTCTTACTTAATTTATATAGAAACTTTGTTATTACGATGTTATATAGGAGACATACTGTTTCTATTAATAATGTGAAGGATTCCATGTATTCTAGGTAATTAAAGAAAAAGGTCTTTGATTTATATGAAGATATATCAGATTTAGGTCTTGTTGTTGATAGAGGAAGGAACATGGAAAGAGATTCTAAAAATAAGAGAAAGTCATAACCTAAATTGAAGGCTAAAATTGTTTGATTATTTGACCATAACAAGAAAGGACACTTTATAAGAGTCATCTGTAGTGGAAGAAATGAAATGAGAACAAAAAAGAAAAGCAAGTGTTGTATAGTCCACAAGAGTTCCAGTAAAGATAATGGAAGAAGTGATGGTATTTTAATTGTGAGTAATTCTAATTATACAAATTAGAGGGCGATAGACATTAAGGTATCTTATCATATGATTTTTAATAAAGACTATTTCTATTCTTTAAAGAATAAGGTGGTATTATTAGATTAAATCGTGCTATCAAGAGCAATGGTTTAGTGTATATCAAAATGAATTTGTTAGAATTGTTAAAACAATGAATTTGTGGTATATTCCTAAGGTTCAAAAAATTTTGATTTCTATGAAAAATCTTGATATTTAAGGGTATAAAGTTTTTAAAAGATGATTGATAACTTAAGATGGTAAAATGGTATTTGATTATAATGAAAGAAAAATTATTTTATGACTTGTATACCTTAAACGGAAAGAAAGTAATAGGATCTATGCATGTCTCTCATCCTTTAGGGTAAAAGGAAGATATTATTATAATATGGCACATATGGCTGAGTCATATTAGTGTGCAAGAGATCGTGAAGCTTCATCATGAGAGATTATTGAAGGATGACAACCATGTGAAGGTAGAATTTTGTAAGTTTTGTGTACTTTATAAGAAAATTATAAGGCAACCTTTAAGGATATAGTGTTAAAGGATTGATATATATTAAGAAAAACATATTGAAAGGACTCGTTAGGGTCAATAATGAGTAGTGTTGGTTCAAAAGTGGTACTAAAATAACTTGAAACAAATGTTAAGGGAGTTGGAAATTTTGGTTCAAAAGATAAAACAATGTCATAAAGAAAGCATTAGTGTGGTATAACCAAGGATTGATCGAGATGGCTATCAAGTAGTCAAGAAGATATGGTTAGGATGCATATGCTCTTACTATTAGTAGAGAGGATGCAATTATCTTTCAAGAGGCTAGGAAAATTTACAAGATAGATAGATATATGCTTGCTATGGTGAAGGATATGAGGTTTTATAAGAATGAAAAATTGATTGCATCATGACAAATCTTATTAGAAAAGGGTTACATTTTGGAGGATGCAATTGGCATGTTGATAAAGATGTTACCTATGGAAAATTTTAAGCATAAATTAAATTTCGTGAATGTTCACATAGCTTGAAGTCCTTAAAGGCTTACATAGTAGAAAGTTATTCTTGATTAGAAATTGGAGAATTCAAGTCAAGATGGAGAATTTTGAGATGTATGTTAAATTTTGGTTAGGAGTGAAAATTAGAAGAAGTGTAGCAATAAAATTTCACCATCCTTAAACTTCTAAAATAGAATTTCACTAACCTTAGACATATGTGGAAATAGAGTTACACTATCCTAAAAATTCTTACATTTAATATTAGTCTATAAATACCTTAATAAGATTTGTATAGAGTTAAAGGTTCTTATCATACTTCTCCTTATATCATCTTTCTCAAAATAATAAAATAATTATATCTTGTTACTCATAGATGTTGGTCATTTGTTGGTTGAACCATACAAATTCTTATATTTTTAAAATTTTTATTTTCTTATGATATTACTTTTGTTTTGGACTCCTTTTTAGTCTTATAAACCCTTTATAGATAATAGAGTTTCAATTTTAAGGTAAATCAATAAGTTCCCTTACCTAATTATACTTTGTAGATTATTTTTCATCTTCCGTTGCATCCCATCACAAATATATATGAGGACTAGAAATATCATAACAAAAGTAACTAGATTAATAATCCAAAGTTGCAATCATTCACACTTAGAAAAATTATATAATTAAACGATATAACAAGCCTCCTCACCTTAGAGTATCTCTTTAATTGAACTTTTGAAACATTATCGTGCGTTACAGAAATCTCTTTTTTTGGTGTTTGCATAGGTTCTTGTTTTGTAATAGAATGACATCAATGTATATAATACACCAACCTAATTGAACAATTGAAATATATGATATGATGAAATGAGCTTAATAAGAATAATTTCTAAAAAAAACTAAATAAAAAATCTATATGGTTTAAATTCTAATATGGATGGTATGAACTCTAAAAATATTTAAATGATTCATTTATGATATAAATTAAGTAAGATTTGTGGTGTTGATTTAAATGCATAAACATATTAAAATAAGAAGGAATTCATAAATTTGATTTAAAATAATAACTATGCTTTGAAAGATTAAATAAGCTAAAACAAAATGAGAATAAAAAATTTGGCTTAATACTGAAATATGATTGAAGATTTTTAGAAATAAATGACTTAAAAACGATATAATTCTTATAAATATAGTGAAAGTGATAAATTAACTTAAATGATATAGTTCTTGTAATGAAATGAAATGAATTAACCTAAGTAACCTAATGTATAATTTCTATGATACAATAAACTTAAATTAGGTGGCTTGTCTAAGTACTTTGGATTTACAATGAGCTTTGGATTTTACTATTTAGGTTATAGGTTCAAAATGCTTAAACTGAAAAAAAAAAAGTTTGAGAGATTAACTTAAACAAAAAGTGGGTGTCTATGCCTAATCAACTTCGATTGAGAAGGAACTTAACAAGTTTGTCTATACTAAACAAAAATTATAAAGATTTCAAGTTATACTAAACACCTGATTGGTTCTACTATTAAAAACTCTCAAATAAATTTGGGTTTTGTTTATTATATTTTATTCAAACTAGATTTTTAATTTTTTATCAATTAACAACATTTTATTAGGCTTAATTTTAAGTAAATCATTGATATCACTCTCCCTTCTCTTTCCTTTTTTACTAGAAATCAAATATTTACATAAATAGTTTGGACTTTAGGCTGAACTCCTATAAAAATCTAGTCAAAAACTTTAATTCTTAGGTCTTTCAAAGATAAAATAAATATTTTGTTAACGACTTAATTCAAAATTATTTCAAAAGTTTTCTATATTTTATTTGAAGATCAATAAATTTTCTATCAATTTAAAAAATTCTCTTGATTATAGAAGGCTTTATGTGTTATATTTTCCATGTAAATGCCTATACAATAACTGAATTTCTTTAAATTATGTTTAATTATACACGTTTTCTACTTGCTCATTAACTTTACTCTTTAATTATTGAATTGAATCCTTTATTCACTTTACTTTTCACTATGCTTAAGCTTTTATATATTAATTTACTAATACTACTAAGAATAAAGATATTAGTAATAACATATTTCATTATCATAGAACTTTCGAGTTATAATTAATCTTAGTTTAAAATTGACAAATTCCCAAATGTATTATAACCCCTAAAGTTTACACAATTGTATCTCAATTTCTAAGAAATCCTTATGTGTAGATACCACCTATTACTAATAGGAAGTGTATCTTAAATTCCTTCTTACTATAGAAATTGACTTAATGTTATTCAAATCACTATCCTTAATGTTGAATCAATATCCTTTTTGTTTTCTATCATGTTTTATCTCTAATAACGTGTCTCCCCTTTTAGTCTTTCCTAGAAATGTCCCTAAAAATCTGACATGATGTGTTTTTAATTGGTGTCCAGTTGGTGATTCAACTACCAATGTATCAATTTGTTAGTGGTCTTGCTAGCAGTAGATTGTTGTAACTTCCAGTGTGGCAGCTCTTTAGTTAAGTTGTTGAGGAAAGTAAAAGTTGGTTGTTCGATTGATATTATCAAATCATTAAGAAAATAATTTATTTGGTTAGTTATTAACCTGTCAAAATTTTTATAGAATTAAAATAATACAAATAATTGATACTATAAAAGTCTTGATGTCATTAACCTCTGAACTGATCAAGTGATAAAAAAAGATTACTTTTTTAGACAATTGAGAAACAATTTACATAAGCTTATTTGGTTTAACTAAAATTTCCATAGGAAGTATCAAGTCATTATCAATCAAATTGTTGACTAGTGGCATATGATAAAGAAGTAAACGCCTGCCTATATGCAATTTGATAGCATTGGCTCAATAGTATGCATCACTAATTTATTTAACACGGCGGGCATTTCATTTAATTATTTTTCTCTAGAATGTCTTGAAGAATTAGAAAATAAATAGATGGATTCAGTTGATAACTTGACTTTTTTCCCTTGTATGAGATATGTTAATGTGTTTTTCATATTAAAAACATACTTTGCATAAGTATATCCTTATGAAATTTGCTCATTTCTTTAGGATAATATACATAGGAGAGTCAGTATATCCTCATGAAACTTGATCATTTATTTAAGATAATATACATAGGCGAGTCTTGTGGTACTAATATTATCACACTAGAGGGTGGTATTAAGGTGAGACAATTTTAATTTACTGAGAAGAGAGGTGATCCAACAAAAGTTAGTAGTAAAGAGGCAATACTTCTATATTTAGCTTTACTGTTAGACCAAGCAATATTGGGTGGTTTCTTAGTAGGACCAAGGAAGATACAATAGCAAGAATTAGAACAATAATCATGAAACAACCATCCCAGTTAGTATCATAGTAGGCCTATAAGGTAAATAAGGAGGATTTAGTGAAATGAATGCTATGAGAAGTTATGGAACAAAGATAGCGCATAATCAATTTTACTATAGTCTGACAAGTATTGGAAGGGGAATATAAGAACTAAGATATATCATTAACAATAAATTGGATGCAAACTCGAGTAAGGCAAAGATATTGTAATGAGCATATAGTACTACATTACTTAGTGATATTAGGAAAGGGAATGCTATGACTTTTTGAGAGATAAAAAGTGGCAACAATAGATGTATTAACAGGTTTGGATTTGTCAAGGTCTTAGTGAGAAAAAAAGATCTTTGGTATATTATATTTGGATAAGAAGAAGACCATGAGAATTGATTTTGGTTTTGATGCTAACAAAATAATAAGGTAAACCTAAATCTTTAATAGAGAAGATTAAGTTAAGATCATGGATAAGTAAGCTAATGAAAGGGTGTGAAGAAATTGTAACAAGATAACATCTGCATAAACTAAAAGAAAGGTTGTACGAATAAAACGAGAGGTGTTAGACTTGGAGGAAGTAAAATTAAGGAGTTTCTATCTCAAGTGATGAAACCAAGCTTAAGGAGGTTGATTGAGATTGTAAGGAGCTTTATAAGCTTAACAAATATTATGATGATAGGGATCTATAAATCTAGAAGGTTGAGATATAAAATTTATTTCTTATAAATGATTATACAGAAAGATATTATTGACATCAAGTTGACAAATAAATCAATTGTTAGAAAGGGCAAGAGTGAGAATAAGAGGCATAATTGTGGGTTTGATAATAAAACTAAAATTGTTAGTGTAATGAATTCTTATGGTATAATGATATCCCTTAGCAACAAGGAGAGCTTTATAACACTTAAACGAATCATCAATTTTTTTTTATATAAAAGACTTATTTACATCCTACAGTATTGATATTTATGATGGGAACTAGATTTTAAATGTAATTTTGATGAAGAGCATTGAACTCATCAAACAAGGCTTAGCACTAGTAGAGAAATTTATTAGCTTGAGTGAAAGATGTGAGATTAGTAGTATGAGAGATGTGAATGATAGTTGAGTAGGTGGTATAGTAGAAAAAGGTTTAAGGAATATTGGTATAATCATGTGCACATGTGATCATAAGTTGGGAAGTTGGGGGAAAGGTAGTAGGTTGAGTCCATGAATTTGGAGAATGAACAGAGGGAATAGGTGAGGAAAATAATTGAAAGGCAAAGGCAAAAATATATAGTAGGAAAAAGAGGGAGAAAGATTAATAAGAGAAGATTTGCTATAGGGAAAGTTATTATAAAAAAAAGAATAAGACAAGAGATGTAAAGTTTGAAAGTTGTTGGATTAAAGCAACAATATCTTTTATATTGAGAAGAATAGCTAAGGAAGACATATGGTATCAATTTTAGTTTGAGTTTGTAAGAATAACTGAAGCCTTAAAAGGGAAAGTAAGTACAACAAAAGATATGAATCTAAGAGAGACTTGTTTTAATATGAAAAAGTAGTTTATGTATGAATTTATAATGAAAGACAAGAGTAGGTAACAAGTTGATAAGATTAAAAAGAAAGAAAATGCTTCAAACTAGAAGAACATAGGGAAAGAGGCGTGAAAAGGAAGAGTAAGGTTTGTTTTAATAGTGTGATGAGTTTTAACTTAGCAAGTTGTTATGTTGGTGAGTATGAGAGAAAGAGATATGAAAAGTAACGTTAAAGGACTTGACGTATTAAGAAAAAGCACCTTTAATGAGTTCAGTAGCTTTATTACATTGAAAGATTTTAATAGTGGTGGACAAAAATCATTAATTAAGTAATAAAATATCAATAACCATAAAGAAGAAAAGAATAAAAGGGTCCTTAAATATCATAATGAGCAAGTTGTAAATATTTTATAAAAATACGAGAAGATAAAGAAAATAAAAGTTGAATATTTTTTTTACTTAAAAACAAAAGACATAAGGAGTTAATGAGTTAATATATTTGATTTAGTAGATAAAAATTAGATAAATTAGAAGTGTAGATCGATATGGATAATTAAGATGTTGATTTCACAGAGTAAGTAAAGTGGAGATAATTGTGAAAGTGACATGATTTTTGAAATATAGGGGAATTCTCATGAGATAAAAATTATTGTGGATGGATCTTGTAAAGAGCGATATTTTTTATATTAGGTCCTTCAAAATATAATAAGTCAAAAGTTATCAATAACAAATTTAGCTACAAATAATAGATTAATAATAAAGTGGAAAATAATTAAAATATCATAAAGGTGAAGTAGACGAGTGCAAATAGAAATTGTTAAGGTACAAGTAGAGAAAATAAGAAGAGTATGTCCATTATTGATAATCACTTTGTTCAAACCTTCGTATAATATATCATATTCGATAAGTTGAAAATTGAGAGTCATGTAAGCAGTAGCCCTAATTTCATATAAGTAGTCAGTAACATTACTAAAATTGAACTATGTTGAATATTTATGATAAAGAAAGTTATGGTAAAGTTATTTGTCACATATTTAGAATTATACTTTTGATTATGAGACCTTGAGTACTAAAATTGAAAGTGTTTAGCAATATATCTCTATTTCTAACAAAGTTGACATTGTAGTGAACGTTTGGACTAGAAAATTGTGATTTGAATTTGGTTCAATGGAGGTGATGAAACACTAATACTTAATTGGAGACCATTGAGGGTGAATAGAGTGAGATCATCTTCAGGAATATGATCTTATATAGCAACAAGTTTATTAACATTAATATAAATGGCATACAAGAAATCAATGATGGAAGTTGCTTGAAACTATGTAGTTTTTGTCGAAGGAAGGAGCAATGGGAGGTGGATTATTGCATGAAATGTTGTTCAAGAACCACCTTTAGACCACGGACAATGAGACAACTAATAATTAGGAGTGCAATTGAATTCAAGAGAGAGCTAATGAGAAATCAATACATAAGGCAATCAAATCTCTACCACTTAAGATATTAATGAATTCAATTATTTCATATGACATTTTTACCCTTGACTAAAAGATAATATTATTAAATAATAAACATTCACACTTATATAGAGCAAGTTATAAACATCAATTTCATTATAAGTGATACCATAAAAAAGTTCATTATTAAAATTAAAAGAAAAAATTGATTACAAATGACATTAGGCTAGACCGAGCTATGAGGATAATAGAAAACTATTATAATTTGGAAGCTTAAAAATGTATGAACGAGCAGTAGTTCTTTTGTGTTGACAACTAAAAAGCACTATCAAATTTTGAAATTTCACTCCAAATTACATAATATCATAATAAGTTTAACATGTCTTCCTATGATAAGGAGACATAAGATCGTTACATCAGAAAATTAAATAAAAAACATTCATACTTGCATAGAGAAAGTTACATCATCCATAAAGTTTTACACTTAAATAAAGCAAGTCATAAAAACCTAACACCAACCCATCTTCCTAGACAACCAATCTAAACGTAGTTTAACTGGACGTGTAAAAAGCACACCAATAAAGTTAGGATGTTCTACAAACCAATCAACTACATCCAAGACAACACGTCCTTCCAATTCTAATTCTTTCATTATGTCAAATATTTCCTCCTCTTTTCTAATATGAGGGTTTATGGCTATAATAGCTTGTGCAATTTCTTTCATTGCATTGGACATAACTTGTAATTCCGAAGAAATTTGATCTTCCACTCATACTTTTCTTTTCTTACTCGTGTAAGATGGTTTTGACACTGAAGGAGTTGATGATGAGGGAGCTTGAGTTGTTGGTGTTGTTGGAGTGCTCTCGCTCTCAAATGGATAAAAACTCTCTAAATGAACCTCATTATTTTCTTGCATATTATTCATGTCCTCAATATTCATATCCCACCTTTCCTTTTCTCATCTTTGAACCTTCTCCTTTGCATTTTCAGCTGCAGATTCGATAGCTCTATCTTTCTCATAGATCTCGTGAACAAGGTCCAAATTAGCTAAAGGCTTACCTCGAATATGTTTCACCTTTTTGTTAACCTATCAATCAAAATATAAGAAACTACGTCAACAAACTTCATGCATAAAAAACAATACAAATATAAAAAATTAATTATATAAGTATTAAATAAAATATCTGTATCAAACTTTGTCACATCTCTAGAATAGCTTCAAATGTCTTGATAACATCATTCCATCCAATTCCACTTTTTCCATCAAGAAATATTGCCAAATGCATTTCTTCCTTTAAAGTTCTCAACCAATTTATAATTTTTCTTCGATTAATCTTAACCACAAACTTTTCATTAATTTCCTTTATTACCTCTCTATATGCACTAGCATTAAAATTTCTATCCTCCTTTTGGCCTTTATTTTTTTTTGCTCCCTAAGAACTTGAAGCATGCACTTATCCATTTCATAATTCTACCCTAAATATCCATCAGCTTTTTTTTCATCATAATTCACCTCTACGTCCATCGTGTCACCTATTTTTTTCCAAACACAATCCAACACAAACCATCTTATACTGTTATTAACTCTCACTTTTCTCAACAACATAAACAAACATAAAATTGTTAAAGACAATTACATTCAAAGGACAAATAATCATGTTTACAAGTGGCGGTAATAAAAAGAGAAAAAAAATTAAACAAAGTTACATAATGTATTTACAAAATTTTCAATAAATCAATGTTCACAAATGTAATCATTCCACATATGCGCAGCTATACTATTTCTTATTATTTCTGCTATTCTACCATCTTCATTCCTAACAATTCCTCCAAAGACATTATCATCCTCATGATCACTATTCAGTAGCTCTCTATCAACTCTTATAACAAGTTCTTCATCCAGATTATATTGTATCAAAAAGTTGTGTAAAATACAGCAAGCTAACATAATTTCAAATAATGTGTTCACATCATATCTTGAAATCTCAGATAAAATGGGAAATCTACACTTCAAAACATCGAATGCCCTTTTAATTGCATTACGTAATAAAGCATGTCTCAAGTTAAATAACTCTTTTGCATTAGTTAGAGCCTGCTGAGAATACTCTTTTAAATGATATCGAGCGCTTCTATAAGGAGCAATAAATCCGGACCTCAGCATATATCTAGCATCAACTAAATAGAATTTACCTATAAATAAAAGTAAAACCATTTACTAGATGTTTATTGATAATAACACTTTTTGTATATAATATGGAATTTAATAATCTTCAACTAAAAAAATACTTTGAGGAACAATGAGCTTATCTTCTCTAACTAATGCATTATCTAAAATTCTTCAATCTGAGGCTGAACCTTCCCATCCAGGTAAGATATATGTAAATTTCAAGTCAAAAGTGCATGCAACCAAGACATTCATTGTAGGATAACTCTTCCTTCTTCTGTACCTTGATATATTTTCCTTTGAAACTTTTACTTTGATATGTTTTCCATCAAGAGCACCAATACCATTCTAAAAAATCCATAAAATTTATTAGAATTTTTTATTAATATAAAAAAGTATTTTTTGTATATAAATTGTTTTAAAAAAATACCTGAAAATATGGATAAAATCTTCCTCTGCTATTGATTATTTCTGGAGGCACAACCAA
>JANIHY010000210.1:56767279-56786029 GCA_027479065.1 Erythroxylum brevipes
GGAACGACCCACGGGCGTCCCGGTGTGTACTCCACGGTAAGGGGGCGCTACACCATATATCCATAGAGATCAAATAAGGTCAAGACAACTTGGATTTAGTTTCGTTCCATAAAATAATTTATTCAATCTCAAAGCAAAAAAGGTGATGAGAAAACATATGATCTTATATATTAAATGATAAGATAGAGGAATTTATTTATGATATTGATGATTATTGTTAACTTATTGTTGTGCGGTTGTAATTTTGGTATCTAAGTTATATTTATTATTATTTTAATGTGTTATTATTGATTGTGTTTTTGCATATAAAAGAAAATATTGAAAATACAAAATATTTTGATTAGATATTATAATCTCTGATGTTATGAAAAATGTAATTATGCTAAAAATAATGTATTATATATTTTTATTAATTTTGTATAAATATTTAAATTTGAATATATAACTTCTGAAATCTACAAGGTAAATTTGAATAATATATGCAATTAAAAAGATTTGGCATATATCCATAGTTGCATATATCCGTAGCTGAAAGAATTTGTAGCCGGATTCTCTCGATTATAACACGCCTTATCAGTTAAAAGTATAAATAAAAATGAATGAAGGTCAGACAAGTAGTGAAATGCATATCCAACCAGACGATATTGCAAAATAAGGGGATAAATATTGAAAAATCACAAAATAAGGCATCAAGAATTGAAACCATATGATCCACTTACATTGTCGATGCATTTAAGTAAAATGATAAGTGGAATAATAAGATATTATTATATTATATATTTAAATGAAAAACAAAAAAAAAACAAAAGACATGGTTATGAAGCATAATGGTAACATTGAGTTGAGCCCATAAGTCTCGTCGCTTCCCATATTAACCGCCGCCATGAAATCCTAATCACAAACAACCAGACGGAACAGGAAAAATCAAAGCCAAAGTCCAAATTAATAAAAAGAAAGACCTTGAATTTATCAATTGTTGAAGCGAAAACAGGTGCCTGTGATTCCCCACCAGTCACAGTCCACACCTGTCTCTTCCTAACTATTCCTATTCCATCGTTGACTTTGAAGAGGTTGTATTTTCATGGTTGGTTCTCTCCTCTTCGCCAGGTTCACAACAAAGCTTTCCGTCCCTTTTCTTCTTCATTTCTGATGGGTTTACAGTACAGAAGGTTGTTGCCATCTATTGATTTGTTAAATAATAACACTCTTTCAGAAATCTGTAAACCCTTTTGTGATCCGTCAAATGAATTGGGCTGTTGTGAAGACCAGTGTTTGGACTACTGCAGCATTCACTGCCCCTCTGCTCTCCCCCCGTCACCTTCTGGTTTAATTTATGTTCACCATGCTCACAAGCTTAGCAAGTTCTTGATCACAACTTTTGCTGGTTTGGCCACAGCTTTTGTTCTTGTTTGTTGTTATGGGGTCTATTTGAAATGGTGCTCAGGGCCGAGGAGGAGGAGGAGAAGATCGTGGGAGCAAAGAAATCAGTTGGCCCACGATGAGTTTATCGATGAAGATCATGGCCCTGTCATTGACCATCCTATCTGGTACATCAACACCGTGGGGCTGCTGCCCTCGGTCATCAGTTCTATTGCTGTTTGTAAGTATAGGAAAGGCGATGGTCTCGTTGAAGGAACAGAGTGTTCTGTTTGCTTGAATGAGTTTCAGGAAGATGAGACTCTCAGACTTATGCCTAAGTGTAGCCACGCTTTTCATATCCCTTGTATTGATACTTGGCTCAGATCACACACAAATTGCCCCCTGTGTCGCGCCCCGATTGTCACAAGCTCGACCAGACCAACAACGACAGACTCCGATACTAATAATTCCAGTCCTGGAGATGAAAGTCGGACAGGGATGTTGTTAGATGATGCAGAATCTAGTAGAGGAAGAGATGGGGGAGATGGACAGTTGACTATTGGAGCACAGGAGGGTGTTTTGAGCAGGAGAAAAAGTTGTGAAGATCTAAACACAGAGGACAGTATTCAGCCAATGAGAAGATCAGTTTCTATGAATTCTTCATCGGCTTTTAGGGTCACTCAGGCTCTTACCGTTCTTCCACACCAATCTGATGGAAATCCTGCTAATAACTTGGCTAAGATTTACGAGTCCGACAGAGAGATGGTGCAAAGCAGAACTAGTGGACATCACATCTCTTCAATTATGAGATCTTTGCATATTGGACCAAGTTCATTGAAGAGATCGTTTTCCTGTAGCGGGAAATTGTTCTTGTCAAGGTATCGTCGAGGAAGGAACTCTTCTTTTTCTTTGTAATGATGCTTGCAATTCAGGTTTCACCATTCTCATTGATTAGTTGAAACTGAGATGTTTTGAAAATTCTGAAGCTGGTAGTTCTGGGCTTATACAACCAATAGGATATTGATAAGAATATAGAAAGAAAAATAAATGGTCTAAAATGTCGTGCTTCAGATTATGAGTTAAAACCATGCAATTGTAAGTACAACTGTTAAATTTTTCCCACTCAGTGCAAGCAATTATCCTTATTGTCCAATATTATGCTTCTTGTTTCATAAATGCATTACAAGTTAAAATGCACTAACCGCTTAAACCCTAATTTTGATGTGCTCAGAGCATAAAATGTAACATGCTAATTTTCAAATATAGTTACCTGAATGAGAAAGTGCCGGAAGTGCATTACTCCACAAGATTCATACATCATCGCAGTGTTCATCGTAAGCATTACCATAATTTGTGTTTGTGATTGACCAATGTGTTTTTTTTTTCTTAATGATCAATATCTGCTCATGAAGCGTTTTAGGGATTTTTGTGGAAAAGGGTTTACTGATAAAATCATAATCCCTTACAAGAATGAAAGTTTTTGATGATTATATTTTTAACAACCAAGGCATCATCAACTCGTACCTTAATGGTTGATGTATCGTTCGATGGATTCGTAATAAATTTGCCTGACCATAGGTATGTTGGAAAATTGGGACAAAATTCATTCCTGATTGCAACATAATAATTATAAAACTTTTTCATATTTTAATTTCTCGAAAATTAAAATCATTTTAATTTTGTAAAATAATTAACACATAAACCATTATAAAATATAAAACGTATTCGTACCTTATTCTGACGCTTGATTATTTTCTTGTTGTATAGCTTGAACTGTTTCTAAAATTGGTTTATCTTAAGCATCATAGCCGCGCAAGTATCTTCCCTCTAATAATATCCATAGAACAGGTTATAAGAATTTTGTAACTCTTACAGAGAGGGTTAAGTAAGAAGTGTTAGCTCTATTAGAGCTTAAGCCTATTTATAATAAGTTTTAGACATTTTAGTAATTTAATTGAAATTAAATACTAATGTCAATTAAACTTTAATTAGAGTTACAAATAATTATACTTAAATATCAATTATCCTAAACAAGATCTAATATTTTATATTGACCTTATTCATTAAATATATCATATTTAATCATAAAATTTCTTAAACTTTACAATCAAATCTAACTTGATTAAAATATCTTTACTCTCTTCAACCTGTTCTTGATGTGAGACTCATTAGGTTCCTCAAGTTAAATGATCACTTATACAATCGTCACAATGAAAATTTTCATAAATATACAAGTAATGTTACAAATGAATTTCTCACATCAGGTCAGTTTAGTAAACTTGTTCTCTAACAAGTACCTACACATTTATTTAAGTATTTCCATATTTTACTCTATATGATCGACTACGTTCTTTATAATGAAAAACAAAACATGTGCTAATATTTTTATATTATATTAATGTCTAATCTTAATAGAACACTGATTCGGAATAATTTATGAATAATATATAAATGCAATATGAATCTTATAATTATAATCTCATTATAATTTTACTTACAATGTATAATTATCCCATGAACTTTATCATATATATCTAAATATGTACAAGATAAAGAAAGCATTTAAATAATTATCTCTAAACTACAACCAAACTGATTGGTTGTAGGGGCTTAAACCAACAATTTCCTATTTTGCACTAATCCAATCATTTAAGTATATCACCATAGGATGATTATGCTACTGCTACTATGGTGGCTTAATGAGAGAATTCTACAATATTCTCTATATTGTAGCTCCTTTTACATACTTAATGGTTATAATGTTCCATGGTACATTATTGTCTTACAAATGCAAGGAACTATATTAAGTTCACTAGAGAACTTATCAAACTAATTAAGCATTTCCACTAGATGAAAAGTGTAGTTTGGCTTAATTAACAACCATTGCTCCATTGGAACCTTGCCAATTTAAAATGATATTGTTATAAGTAAAATAGACTTTAATTAGGATTTACTTCCAAAGTTAATATCTATATAACCTTGAAATCAAATATCAACTCATACATACAATAATGAATATATTTAATATTTCGTAAGTATCAGATTTCTCAAATACTAAGCATCTTTAGTACATTATCTGTGTACTTGGACTTAAAATAGGTGAACAATTTCTGATTTATCTCTATAGATCTAATTCCTAGATTAACTTGTTACTTTTTCATAACCAAGAAGATTTGTTTTTGGAAAATTATATTTTCAACAATTGAAATTTTGAATTGTTGTTCTTTGTGAGCAATATGTCTCCATATACTCCCACTGAAGAGGATAACTATACCTCTACTAACCTTTTTGTAGACATGATAGATTCATAATCAGCTTCAAAAGAAACTATTTGAATTCATCATAAAATGAATCTTTCAATATCTCGTAGTCTTTCAACTATACATCAAATGTATCAACAAAGGCATCAGTTCCATTTGGATGTATTGTCACGAGATTTGAAATTGTCAAAGTTCATCTTACTCCCATTACTTTTCTTAAGAACTACCCTTTTATAATTATACATTGAAACAAATAATTTATTCATTAGGTCCATAAGATTATATCCAACATTTTGGATATCATATATCCTTATATAATCTAATTTAACTCTAAACTTAATGGATAATGTATGCTTCATCCAAGCATCACATCCTAGAATCATTAACTTTGAATCTTTCAAAGACTTAGCATTTCATATCTATTATGAAATCTTACTAATTGATTTGATTGGAACAATAGAAGGTAAGTCATTGTATTATGCATAGCTATAGGAAAACTAATATTGAATTATACAATATCTTATATTTTATTTTCCTCTTTATATAAATTCATACTCTTATGAATTTAGTTATGAAGGTATTCAGTAGAGAATCCCATTACCTATGGATAATAGAAAATTTAAAAATTACCACGACTATCTCGTCAAAGTGTTTAAGCATTCTTAATGTTTAATTTCTAATTAGATTTAAACCATTTGAACTATTAAAAATTTTAAATCATTATTTCATTTAATACATATGACTATATCACATAAATTCATTACTAATCTATATAAGTATTATCATTTTATGACTTGTTATTTCATCCAATACATCACATGCATAAATTTATCAATTCAATACCATCATTATCCTTTCAAAAAGGTTAATTTAGTTATTTTTTAACTTGACAAGTTTCATATGATTCATAATCAAAAGGATACATATATCCATATATGAAACTTTATGATTATCGCTATGTTGATTTAACAAAATTGACATAAAGGGTAGTCTCGGTTATCTGACTGTTATTATTGCCATTTATATTAAGCATAAGTCTCCTTCAACCCAACACGTACAAATTATTTGTATAAAATAGGATCAACTACTTTTAATTAAATATATTTCTTATCATCCTTTGAAAATTATAATAATATTGAATTTAAATTCAGTATCAAATACTCATAAACATGAACCAAAAATATATATGATCTCTATCATATCTCATAAAGGTAAGAGAAGTCATGCAATCATTTTTCTTCCTATGACAACTATTATCATATTATAGGAAATGTCTTTAATTGATGTCCATGTTTATAGTTTTAGTAGGCTAAATTAAGTGGAGCAATTCTAGCAAGGTATTGTACCTTCAAGCTTTCCTTTATGCAACCTTTTGCATCTTACTATCATGGTGTTGACATACATCTTACATGTTTTCATCAAAGTTTATCAGACATTAGTCAACTAAAAATTTTAATACATTTTATGATCTATATGATTTCGACATATCTCTAAAACTTTATGCTCCCTGGTACTTTGTTTGAAATTGAAACCTTAAGGCTCTCATACCTTCGTCAAAGTGCATTCGACACTCCAAACATCCTGTGCTACAATGGTACATCTTAGGATCGTGATCTCTAATTTAATGTCCTCTTGTGCCTTTATCAAGTCTGCTATTTGATGTTGCAACTATTGGACCTACACCTCTAAAATATTGATTGAAATGAATAGGAAGTAACCTCTTAATCACCTCGAGGAATTGAAAATCACCTTGAGGAATTGAACTCATGAAAGCCTTCACTCTTTTGACACGCTCTGTCAAATTACTACCTCACATCATATTGATATTTTAGCTTTAATACTAGTTATGACAAAAGTTTTCCTAGACACCAAACTTATCACGAAATCACGCCTACCCCTTTGCATGCAAATCTTTCTTAGGTTCATTTGAGGGAGACTTATCCTTCTCACGTGATCGTTGACTAACAAAAACCTATTCTCAAATGCTTCATGACTCTCTCATCTAAATAGGACTCTATCTAATAGGATTTAGCTATATCACAATTTACAAGATAAGAGATTAATTTTAATTAGGAAAGATACATCTATATCTATAAAGATCTTCACTATCTTCAGATGATCTTCTCATATCGTCTTTAGGTGAATATTATTTAAATGTCTATATTTGACTTTGATTTTGATACATATGCAAGAGCTAAGATATAAATTTTAGTATAAAAAGAATTTCATAATGATGTAAGTCTTACTATAATTTAACTACATAAAGATAGAAATGCATCAATTCATACAATTATCCTTAATCTAATACTAGATTATGCATGGCATGATAGCATAATTACAAAATACATTTATTAATATATCATTAAAGAATAATTAACAATTTCATCTCTAATAAATTACACAGTTTATTGATAAAATTAAGGTTGTTTAACTCTTCAGTAAATATCGATACAAAGAAGCTTGAGGTTCTTTCAGCGAAACACAAAGAAGCTTGAGGTTCGAGCCAAAAATCTACATCCAATAATGATGGGAAATTTGCAGTAAAGAGCATTGGAGTTGAGAAGAGTGCAAGAGCTTAAAAGAGTGACAGAGTTGACAAGAGTGTGAGAACTGTGGAGTTCTCTAAAGAAGTTTTTTCAGATTTGCAAAGTTTAGGGAAGCAAAAAGGAGTTGGAAGTTAGACCTAAAAATTTGCATCCAATAATGAGGGAAAATCTGTAGTGAAGAGCACTAAAGCTGAGAAAAATGCAACAACCATAAATTTCTCAAAAGAAGAATTTCCGGATCTACTAAGTTCTGGGAAACACATAGGAGCTAAAAGCTCGAACCAAAAATCTGCAACCAGTGGTGATGGGAATAGGTCACAAAGCAAGGAAGGGGTTCTAGCTTCCCCTAAGTCATCTTGGAGATCAAAGGTAGTAATCTCAACAGTGAAGAACAAGTTAACCCTTTTTAATGATGTCATGGTTGATGGAGTTTTAACTCCACCAAAAGAAGTGCTGGAAGCAGGAGCAGCCATTTGGAGCTCTGCATTAGTGGGATAACTCCAGAGTAAGAGGCCTTTATACACAAATGCAAAAATGGGAGATGGAAAAATGGGGAAAGAAAGGGCATGAAAGGATTATGATAATAGAGGAATTTTAAATTTTAAATTTTCTAGCCAATGCAACCTCAATGAGATATTAAAGTTGGGCCCTTAGCATATAGGAGGCCAGCCGATGTTCTTACAAAAATGAAGGCCAGGAATGTACTTAGATAGGAGCAGTATTAATTCCATCCCCATTTGGGTCATTTTCACAATGTACCTCTTAAGTTTTGGATGTTTAAGTTTCTTAGCTAGTTTGGTTGGAAAACCTTTTCTATGGAAACTCAAACAATTATAATGGAGCAAATTTGTTGCGCTAAGATATGGGCATAAATTGAGAAGGATCGTGAGCTGACTGAGATGCTGCCTATGATAAAGGTAGGTGAAGATGTGGGGGAACTAGTCAAAGAGGTAATCCAACTTAGCTATTTGTGGAAGCCACAGACGAGTCACAAAGTACAGAGACCTACAGGGAAAAAGTTTATAAATGGTATTCATGATGAGATTGTGGGTGTGGAGGAAACAACAAATGAGAGGATATTGGGGTCAAAACAAATAACCAATATATTAATATCGATGAGAATCTGATGGGGGAAAATATAAGAAATTTGACCAAATCAGCGGAACAACTCAATGAGGAGAATTCACAGGGGAAGAATCAAATTATAGATGAGCAAAATAATGAAATTTCTTTTGAATTTTTAGGGTATAGAGGATCTGTACAAGGGACTTAACATAGGAAAATTTGAGCTAGTTATTGGCAAGCAAAAGACAATCAAACTTAAGGGCAAAAGCCAGTTGAGGGAGCTTCAACACCATATGAAAAATGAACTACTTACTTTGAAACATAAGGGGGCTTAATTACTTCCTTAAACAACAAGCTGTTAAGGATAAAGTTTTGAAGAAAAATCTAATTTATTGGAAACCAAAATAAAGCTTTTGCAGATACAAGCATCTCTTACTTTTTTGGGTGGTAAATGGAAACTAATTACTAATCATTCTTTTCATCACAATGGCAAAATCATAATTTCGTTTAGTATGGAAAAATTTGGAGACTATACGGGCTTCATTTCAGACTAGATTACACATGTTAAATGTAAAATTCAGGATATACCAAGCAAAACCTAAAAGAAAGATAGGTAGATAGGTAGTGGGTGAAGAAAGAGATTTTTTCATACTTGTATTGAACATTCGGACAACATTTATATAACTATATCTCTATTTCTATTGGCTGGTTGTCCTAGATCAAGGAAAAACTAACAGAATGCTAGCTGTACAATACTACCTATTTGTGTTCTATGTACAGTACCAAATAAGAGGAAAAGGACAAAGTTTAAAATAGGGCTTGTTGTTGTGTGTGAAGCCCAGATTCAATACTTCTTTGTTTTGGTCTTCTAACACGCCCCGGTCACGATGAAATTGTAGTTGAAAACCAACAACTCCGATCTTGCAAATTAAACCCAAAAATATCTGTGCGGTCAAAGCCTTTGTAAAGAGATCTATGAATTGCTTAGTTAAGTTCACGTGTCTCAACTCAAGGAACCATAAGTTGACGCAGTCACGAACTAGATGAAGATCAATTTCGAGGTGCTTCGTCCTCTCGTGGAAGACTAAATTTTTGGAAATGTAGATCGCAACTTAGTTGTCGCAGTACAAAGCTATGGGTTTCCTAATCTAAAGCTGAAAAGTGTGTAATATTTGGGTTATCCATTTTAGTTCGCAAGTAGTCGAGGCTAGGCTTTTGTACTCCGATTTAGCTGAAGAATGACTTACCGTTGATTGTTTCTTCATTTTTTAAGAGATCGGTGATTTTCTGAAGAATACGCAAAACCCTGTTAAGGAGCGTCTAGAGAAGACACAACTCTCCCAGTCCGAGTTGGAGAAGGCTACAAGGTTAGGGTTTTCTTCTTTTGTGTAAAAAATCCCTAAGTTTTGAGTTCCATTGAGATATTTCAACACTCTTTTGACTGCTTCCCAGTGTAGTAATCTAGGGTTACTCATAAACTAACTAAGTTGTTGAGTAACGTATGTGATTTCGGGTCTTGTAAACCCTAAGTACTGTAATCTCCCCACTAGTCTTCTGTACTCTTCTAGTTTGTCAAATAACTCAACTGTTTTGATACTTAACTTTGTTCCAGGAACTATGGGTGTTGCACAAGGTGAACAATCCAATAGCCCAGTCTCTTACAGGATGTCTCGGATGTATTCTCCTTGGGTAAGTATCATTCCATCTTCTACTCTTGCTATTTCAATTCCCAAGAAGAACCTTGCATATCCAAGATCCTTGATAGTGAATTCTGCATTCAATGTTTTCTTAACTAAAACAATTTGTTCTTCATTTGCACCTGTTATTAAAATGTCATCCACATATATGATTACTGCCATAAAGTCATTCCTTGTGCCCCTAGTGTATAAACAATGATTTGCTTCTGATTTAATGAACTTCAATGGGGATAGTTTTGAGCACAATTCTTTGTTCCACTGTCTTCCAGTCTATTTTAGGCCATAGATTAATTTAATTAGTTTGCATACCTATCCTTCCTTAGCTTTATTGTAGCCTTGTGGTGGTAGCATATATAGCTCCTCTTTTAGATAACCATGAAGAAAAGCATCATTGATGCCACATTGATGTATTGGCCATTGTTTAGAGGCAACTATAGCTAAGAATATCTTTATTGTTACCACCTTTGCCACTGGAGAAAAAACCTCCAAATAGTCAGCCCCCTCTCTTTGACAAAATCCCTTGGCTACAAGTCTGGATTTTAATTTCTTCACTATCCCATCCAAATTGTTCTTTACTTTATATACCCATTTTGAGGTAATGTCCTTCTTCCCTTTAGGTAGTACTATGAGTTTCCAAATCCCATTCTTCTCTAATGCAGACAATTGCTCATTCATGGAACTTATCCACCTTTCATCTTTGCTAGCAGTTTCATAAGATAATGGCTCAAAAGTTCTAGAGACATTACCTATTAAGTTGTTGTAATTGTTGCTGTGTTTGATGTTCAGCATCTTTAACCCATCTTCATTTGTTCCTGCAAAACAACAGACTTGTAATGCTACATTGCAATCATCAAGGGAGTGAATGGATTGTTGTGTTGTGGATTGAAGGACATAATCTAGCAGGTATTTGGGGAGGGGGGAATGTGGGTTTTGCTGTTTTTTCTTTATGTGGGGACAATTAGTAATGTATTTTGGTTTGGTGAGTTGTCGGGTAGAGAATAATCAGGTGGCTAAGAAATTTGTTTTATTGGTGGATTAATATTGATGACAGGTGTTTGTGTAGGATAATATACTTTTTCATTGGTTAGGGTACTTGAGAACAAGGGGTCGGGTTCTTGTGTAGTGTTTAGATTTTGGTCTGCATAAGGAAAATTGGTCTCATAAAACATCACATCTCTTGACACAAACACTGCTTTAGTGTCTAAGTCCATGTCTCTATAGGCCTTGTAATCTGTTATGTATCCAAGAAAAATGAACCTTTTTGACCTAAGATCCAATTTTGTTATGTTTGGTGTTTTATCTAAGGCAAAGCACAAGCAACCAAAAATTCTCAGATGCTCATAATTGGGCTTTCTTTTATGCAGTTTTTCAAAAGGACTCATCTACCCCAGGACTTTGGTTGGGATTCGGTTTATTAGGTATGTTGTTGTAAGTAGTGCTTCTCCCCAATATCCTCTAAGTAGTTTAGCTTTGAAAAGTAGGGCTCTAGTGATCTGAAGAAGGTGTTTGTGCTTAATTTCCACTACCTCATTTTGTTGTGGTGTTTATGGACTGCTCTTTTGGTGTTGGATTCTCATTTCTTTGAAAATATTGATGCATTCCTAGTTAATAAACTCCCTCCCATTATCAGTCTGTATCTTCAATATTTTGGTGTTAAATTGTCTCTTAGTATTTTTAAGGAACTTTAGGATGGTTTGTTTGGTTTGGTGTTTGTGTTTTAGTATAAAAGTCCATGTAGCTCTAGAGAAATCATCTATAATAGTAAGGAAGTAGTGTGAACCACCCATTGTAGGAACAATATAAGGTCCCTGTAAGTCCATGTGGATGATTTCGAAAGGTTTGTTTGTATGTATCTCATGCTTGGTGAAGGGTTTTATATGTTGTTTGACCAAAGGACATACTTGACATTCATGTTTGTAAGGAACATAAACTTTTATTTCATTGATGTGCTGTAACTTTTCCTTGGATACATGCCCAAGTCTAGAATGCCATAAGTCAAAAACTACTGAAACATTAAGAGCAACATTTTCAGCTTTGTAAAATTCTAAAGAATGACCTTTTAGGGTATTAGGTGGTAGGAAGGTTTTTGAGTTCAACTCATACAGTCCATTCACTGCCTTGATGATAACCATAACATCATTAGTTCGAAGGTCTTGTAAAAACAACTTGTTAGATAGAAAAATGGCAGCAGTCTCATTCTGTGTAGTAAGCTTATTAACTGATAACAAGTTCTTGAAAAAATTAGGCATATGTAAGATTTCTTTGAGGATGATTTTGTCCCCTATCTGTGTGTGGCCAATGTGGGAAAGTTCTTGCTTTGTTCCATCGGGTAGAGTCACATGATCATAAATGTTATTATTAGCTACATACTTAGTGCAAAGATTCAAATATGCTGTCATGTGTGTAGAGGCATCGAAATCAGTAAACCAAGAGTTAAGATAATTAGAAGTCGTGTTCACAAAGTAAGTAGCATTACCTGTATAATTTTGGTATCCTGAAAATTTTACCTCCTCAGTAGTTTTGCCCTTGATTGCTTTACTTATCTCCTGTTGAATGAAATTTGCAAGATCAGAAGAGATCCCTCCATTCCATGACTTTTCCTCATTCTGTTCTTGTGTGGTTTCTGCAGGGCTGTCAACTGTCTGTGCCAAGTTTACCCTTCCTTTTTCTCTCTGCGCAGTAAGCTCCTTATACCAGTCAGGGACTCCGTGGATTTTGAAGCAAGTTTCCAAGGTATGCCTATTCTTTTTGTATTTTTCACAGTATTTGTCCTCCTTCTTGGGATAAGGTCCTTTGCCAGCATTGGTATTATTTTTTCCTCCTTTCTTCCAACTACTTGATTGTTTGGCTAACATTACCATATTAGAGGTACTGTCCATAATAGAGTTGACCACCCTTGTCTTTCAATGGTCTGCAGCATAGAAAAAGTCTTGATTGCAGTAGGTAGTGGCTTCATTAACACGATTTGATTCACCACATGCTCAAACTCATCATTGAGTCCCATTAAAAATTGCACAAGTTGGTGAATGTTTTCTTTGGCAGTGATGATTTTTGATGCATCACAAGTGCACATAGGAGTAGGACTTAAGATAGACAAGTCATTCCATAATTTCTTCAGTTTAGTATATTAAGTAGATACTATTAGGGTACCTTGTTCTAGGGAATTTATTTCCCTCTCTATTTGATACAGTAGTGACCCATTAGCTTCTTCAAACCTTTCTTGTAGTTCCACCCAAAGTTCTCTAGCTGTAGGAAAGGATAGGAAGGCATCACTTAATTTTTTAACCATAGCATTAAGAATCCATGACTTTACCATGCTATATGCTCTCTTCCATTTTGCTGACAAAATCATATCTTCTGTGGGCATGGTGCAGGATCCATCGATGAAAGAAAGTTTATCCTTAGCACATAAGGCTATGATTATAGATTTGCTCCAAGTAATATAATTGTTACCATTGAAAAGGATAGTAACAAGTACAACTCTTGGGTTTTCAGTATTAGTGATAGAGCAGGGTTCATATTCGGGTATAGTTTGTATGTTTGTGGCACTGGAGCCATTGTTGTTTCCTATATTTGACATTTTAGGTTAGGGTAGGGGAATCAGAGAGTAGGCTCTGATACCATGAAAGAAAAATAGGTTAGATAGGTAGTGGGTGAAGAAAGATATTTCTTTCATACTTGTATTGAACATTCGGACAACATTTATACAACTATATCTCTATTTCTATTAATTGGCTATCTTAAAATCAAGGAAAAACTAACAGAATGCTAGTTGTATAATACTACCTATTTGTGCTTTATGTACAATGCCAAATAAGAGGAAAAGGACAAAGGTTTAAAATAGAGCCTGCTGTTGCGTGCGAAGCCCAGATTCAGTACTTTGTTTTGGTCTTCTAACAACGTCGAACTTTTCGTTAAACGCAGCTAATCACGCCTTCCAACGAGCTAAACTTTGGCAGGATCTCAACGTAATTTAAGCTTCGTTAGGAGGACCCTGAGATGTTTCGGGAGACTTCAATTTTATACTTCCTTCTTTGGAGACTGAGGGAGACGGATAAGGTTTAAGGGGAGTGCGAAGGGAACTTTCTGAGATTATGTTGGAGCTAAATCCAGTGGAATTCAGGTTTGTCAGTTTTCTTTATATGTGGAACAATAAACAACAGGGGGAGTATTTCTTAAGAAGGAGATAGGACCGATTTATGGTAAATCAGCATTAGGTGGATAAATTTTCCAATTCTTATGCTTGTTTTGGTGAACCAAGATGCTCAGATCATTCATGGATAGGAGTTTAAGATAAAATCACAAGAGCCCTATTCAGGTTTTTCAATTGCCTTGTTGACAGATAGGGATTTGGAGAGTTGGTTAGTAGCAGATGGCATTCGAAGGTGAGGGATTATAAGACTTATCAGCTAATGAGGAAGTTGCAAATGGTTAAGCTTGCATTAAAATAAACAATGTGGAATCTATAGATTCACTACAAAACACCAAGGCAAAACTGCTAGATATCCATCAGAGAAGTTACGCCTCTCCTCTAGATAAGAATTTGAAAAATCTGGAGATAACATGTTTAAAGGATTGTAATTCAGCATTGAATATTCGTGACTTAATCAAGGGCAGAAATCTAGAATTAACTGACTTAAGGATGGTGATGGTAATAAGAAGTTTGTCTAAAACACCATTTTGGATCGAAGAAGCAGAAACAAAATAATTACATTAGCTGATGAAAGCGGCAATTTATGTACTGTTCAAGTTAAGATGGTGTGATGAATTACTTCAAAGGGTTTATGGGTACACCAGAAATAAGTAGAGGTCGTGATTTATCTTGGGTTATTAAGGAGAAAATCAGCCTAGAAGCTATGGGAGCCTTTTTCAGTTTGAGTCCTTCTAAGATTCCTAGGCCGGACGATTTTAACACCTTTTTTCAATAATACATTGAGCAGTACTGGTGATTTGTCCCAGTCTTGTACATCTCGAGTAGGGGTGGTTCAAATCAAATCTCTAAAATGATTCTTAATGTTTAAAATTAAGATAAAAATGCCTATAATTAGTCTTAAGATTCGAAATAAAGATAAAATACTTAGAATGAGTCTTAGAATTCAAAATTAAGAAAATATCTAAAATGAATCTTAAAACCTAAAATGAAAATAAAATATTTGGATTGAGACATGGAATTTAAAATAAAGATTAAAATAATTAAAGTGAACATTGATGCTTATATATGTATTCGGTTTTTATTTGGAAATAGGAGGAACCATTCCATGACCCTAACTTCTAGCAATTATTTTTTCCATATCCTAATGCAAGCCATTGTATTCTCATTAGGTCATCCAGCCACTAGAAAAACATCCAAAGACTGTCCATCAAGAAAACATGTGTTTCACGGATGTTAGGTCCCTTTCTTTTTCCTTCTCAATAGGTCCCTTTCATCAAGATATCTTTAATCTATACTTTTAGAAGTGTTTCTAACTTTAAAGTTGAAATTTTCAAGCTTAGAGCATGTTTTAAAGACAATTGTGCAATCCATATGGAAATGTGTTAGAAATTAGCATTGATCTAATCATGGACGCAATAAAAAAATAAAAATTTATGATTTTCCGAATGGATCTTAATAATTGAATGACTTGAAAAAATAAATCATAAAATATATTGAATCGACCCTGATTCAAACTCCTTTGAAAACATTTTTATGAGGTGTTAATCAAGGTGTCTAGGTTTTAATAGTATTCACATAGTAAAGATAAAGAACTCAACTTTTGAGAGGTAAAGGTAGGAGTATTAGCTCCTTTATATCTTCCTCCTATTTATGGAGAAAGAAAGAAGAGTTTTACTCATATCAACATTAAACTTCCTAATTATATTCAAATTCAAATTCAAACTCTAACTATTTAATTTTAATAAAATCAGATATCTGATATTTAATCCTTAATTTTTCTCAAACTTTGCAATTATGTCCAACTTAATTTAAATTAATTTTTTTCTTTTTAACTACTCTTTTATGTGTGACTCGTTACGTTACTAGTATATTAGCAACGATTATAAATTATAAGATTAATTTATAATTAGAATTAGAAAATTAAAAACCATTTTAACTTATCTTTAGTTTCACCAATTAAAATATTTTATAAACATAAATCAATATTGACATATAGTAATATGTCATGACCATCTAAATATTAGGAATCTCAATTTAGCTTGACTCAACCTCTCTATGCATAATTATGATGTATAATTTAATCCTTCTGTTATCTAATTTGCCATTTAGGCATAGAGTAAAGATTGAATGTTTAATTATTTAATTTTAATCATGTTTTTTCTTGCTAATTAGAGATTGTTGATATTTGAAAACTTATTTTCAAATCTCAATTTACTCTGGCCAAAGAGGTCCTTAAATCACTATTAGTGAACATTCTCTTCAATTAGAGTGATAAATCCTTTACTAACTTACTCAACAATCTCCATTTAGTTTGTGTTATATTCAAGAACTACTGATTGAGATATCCTAAATAGAATAAGACATAAGTAGTATCAAAATATAGTAATTCTCGTATGAGATACTTTGATAAGCTCAAGTCTAAGGATCAATTATATAACCACTATAATGAGAAAATTAACAGATATATATGTAATATTGCATTTGGGATCCTTATGATTGAATCTTTTTAATTAACTTATGCATTAACAAGCACTCATGCATTTATTTTAGTATCTTTATAATTTAATTTATGATATCAATTATTTTCTTCATAAGAAATAAACATTACATGTCTTGTATTTTACTGTTCCATTAATATTTTGTCTTGATGAAACTACAACTAGGAACAATTTACGAATAATAAATAAATACAAATTAAATCTTATAATTATTATCTCATAATAATTTCAATTGCACAGTAATTATTCTAAGGATTTTACCTTAGTATCAAATATCAAATATAATTCATAAAATATATAAAGATTAAGATCGTCTTGATTAATTAGAATAATAATATCATAATGATATATCATCCACTCCATTATCTCCCTAATCAAGTTACACTTCCTAAATATATGTTTGAATTGTTGCTATGACTTTAGTTAATTTGCTTATTTAATGGCACCATTATTTTCATAATATAGTATTAATGGCTCAACACTACAAGGAATCACTCCAATTTTAGTGATGAACTTCTTAAACTACTTCCTTTGTCATTCTAATGCTAAAATGTACTTTACTTACGTCATAGAATCTAAAACGATTAGTTTTTCTGGAACTTTTCTAACTTACCACCCCGCTATCTAAAACAAACATGTACCTTGACTATAATTTGCTATCATCTATATTAGATTGAAAACTAGCATTTGAATACCCTAAATTCTCATATCATTTTCTCTAAAGACTAAGAAAATTTCTTTAGTCCTTCTTAAGTACTTTAAGATGTTTTTCACAATCATCCAATAACTACTATGAGGATTAGCTTAAAACTTACTCGTTATGCTTAAAAAATAAAAGACAGCTAGTTTTTATATTACATTGCATATATGATTGATCTAATGGTTGAATATATAGAACATAATCCATTTTATCTCTCTCTTCCTATATTTTTGGACATATATTCTTTAGGCGAGAAATCCTATACAACATAGGTAAGAATCACCTCTTATAATTCTCAATGCCAAACATCTTTAGCACTTTGTTTATGTATATAGATTGGGATAAGCCAAACAACCTCTTTGATCTATCTCTACATATATTTATTTCCAAAATATAGATTGCTTCTTCCATATCCTTTATGGAGAAGTTTTTAGACAACTGAATCTTTGCAAATTGGTTTGTCATTTCTAATCAACAATATGTTCTCCATATAAGTTTCTCGATAATCAAATCTTCACAAATTGGAGTATTGGTTTGTCATTTCTAATCAGCAATATTTCATCCATATATAACATTAGGAAGGCAACTGCATTCCTATTTTCTTATAATCATATGGTTCGTTCATATTTTTAATAAAATCAAACTCTTTGATTGTCTCATCAAAACAAATAGTTCAACTTTATAACGCTTTCTTAATTCCATAAATATACTTTTGTAATATACATACTTGATTAGGAAATCTCTTAGATTAAAAACCTTCAGGTTATGTTATATACATATCCTCAAAACAAATTCCCATTGATCAATATTATTTTGACATCTATTTGTTAGGTCTCATAATCATAATATATAACTATAACCCATAAGATCTTTATAGATTTTAGTATAGCTACTAACAAAAAGGTTTCATCAAAGTTAACACCTTGTTTTTGCTTATAAGCTTTATCCACTACCCTTGCTTTATATATATGTACATTACCATCTATGTCATTTCTTCTCTTAAAAACCTACTTACTTCTAACAGGTAAATATGTAGCATCCCACTCTCGCAAGACCCGAACCCGATATCGATGGTGATATCCGAGCCCGTGCCTCACGAGGGTAGTATACTAGAACGGTCACGTCAATTTAAAACTTGAAAAACCAATTTAATTTTTTAAAAAAACAATAGAGTGCGCAGATATCGGTAAACAATTTAGGCCACGATACTAAAACCTTTTTCAGTCAAATTCCAATTTCAGTCATAAAACCATTCGTACACACATATATTCACAGACAATTTGGGCCCAGTACAATAACAATATTTATTTACGAAAATACTATTTTTTTCACATATAACCAGAATGACTCAAATGCAGACATGAGACTGATCCCAACGTCAAACTCTGCCTCTCTTGCAGAAATCATACTCCCGTTTCACTAACGGGGTACTCGCCATTCCCTGAAAAATAATTGCAATGTTGGGTGAGTTT
>JANIHY010000210.1:56786129-56798506 GCA_027479065.1 Erythroxylum brevipes
AGCTACCTGCCTGGAAGTCTCAGCAATGTCCGTGGAATCGTCGTTCCAACGGTGCCTCTAAAACAGTCAAACAATTTCCAATTACTGAAATGCACAATCAGAAACAATTTAATGATGCACATGTCTTAATTAGAACGATGTACTATGCCTATTCATGATTTTCCCGGTGCTGTTTCCCAATTTCACTTTCTTTTTGCCACAATCTAACTTTCACTCAATTTATCAATATCGGCTCATTTCGATTCAATAACATATTACAGAACTTCCCAATTTCAATTCTAATATTCAGTCAATTTATCAAGTCATTCTTTCTTTTATGCTCAGTTTCTAGATCTAATTCTTTCTTTTATGCTCAGTTTCTAAAGTTCCCAGTAGCATTGACTTTATTTTCAAAGTTTCACATTATACTCCAATTTTCATTAACAATCCTTAGGTAAGAAAATACAATCACATTCTTACTTTCTTTCGCTGATTGAGATCTCAAAAACTTGAATTCAAACTCTCCTTCTTTTCCTCAATTATAGACCTCTTTCTCTAGATCGTAACGAATCAAACATCACCTCAATTGGAGGTCTATACCATTAATTATGCTCCAAAAACCAAATTGAATCACTTCAGAAATTTTCCCCTCGCCGCGACTTCAAACCGCTCGCCACGACGTCTGAAGGCACTCGCTGCGACGTGTGATGTCACTCGTCGCGGCGAACGTTTCTTTTTTTGGGGCTCGCCGCGACGCATGGAAAGGGACTCATCGCGGTGTGGAAGACTTGCGCTCGCCGCGACGTCGAGAGGAGCTCGCCGCGGCGTCCAACCTTTTTGAGCTCGCTGCGACGTCTACCTTCTCACTCGCCGTGACGAATTAAATGTTAATTCGCCGCGGCGAGGCTTCGCGCATGCCGCGACGTGCGAGTCGCAGGTCGTCTTGTCCGACCAGTTTTCGCCCAATCTCTCTCTAAAACCAGTCCTAACTTAACTCAAACACTTTAATCTTTAACAATTAACCCCATGCATGCTTTAAACACAATAATAAACAACGTTAAACCCATAAACTTACCAATTAAGCATAAATCCTCCAATCTCCGAAAATCCTTCAACTATTTTCACTTCCTCCATCTTCCACGGTTAACTCTTATATCCACACAAAATATCAGCTCCCTTAAGCATCAAGCAAAGCTTTACACAAGGAGGGAGGAACGAAGATCATACGTTGGAGGAAGGAGGAAAAATCGAAAGTCTCCGAGGAAGAAGAATGATCGTGCCCTAGGGGAGAAACAATTTTCTTTTTCTTTTTTTTTTCAATTCTCAAAACGTAAAACATATATATACAGAATAAATAAGCCTCTTATCATTTTCCTCCCAAAACATTTAAATCTCTTTCTCTAATCAGTTTTTATTTCCAGTCCAATTCATCTCCAAATCTCAATGGCTGACATATTAATTTCTAAAATCATAATTCAAAATTTTCATTGCCAATGGACAATTATTTCGATCCAATTCATTCAATCAGTTCGCCACTTGAAAAATTTTCGGTCCGGACATTTTCTCCCAAATTTTCAGAAAATTTCCTAAGTTCACAATCAATTAACAATTACTCTATAATATTTCCAATTCAACTATTCAGACCCAATTATACCAAAATTTCCAATAAATCAAATTCAAATCTAATTGTCTCACATATTCACAATTTCTATCAGTAACACAATCAAATGCTGGGAAAAAGTCATGAATGCATGTACCTATCAGTGCACGTGCTAAATGATTCAGTCCTATACAATTAGAAGCCAAATGAATGTTAAGTCGATATTATGCGGTAAAATCCTATCCCAACTCAATTTACCTTATAACCTTCCCATCGGTGACGGGATGTTACAAAATACCATCATAAGCATCCACCAAATTTCATACTTGGTTAGTGTATATGGTTTCCATTTATCATCTTATGAAATCATTCCATTTTAAAGAATCAATCTCAGACATTGCTAATCTAAAAATAGTAATCTCATCATCAACAAGTGATACATTGTCTTTTCCCTTTTCAATATATAGACCTAATCAAATAGGGGGGATGACGTATCATATTAATGTGTTACAAACTATACATCTCTTGAACCCTTTGTTATATATCATATGTATCAACTTGAGGGTCCTATTCCATCTAGATGTGAATTATGATTCCTAAACTTCTCTAAATTCTACCTCACTCCTATTACTTTCTGGAGAATAATTTCTCATTATAAGAATGTAACATGTCCTGAAAAAAACATCTTTTGCTTAAGAAAAAGGTAAAATTTTTATATCACATAAATTTACATGTATTTGACTTAGATTGAAGATTATTAGAATTTGCATGCTTCATATAAGTGTCACATCTCCAAATCCTTACATGTGACAATTTTGTTCTGTTACCAGTTTATATCTCATATAGTTTCGTATTATTCAATTTGAATGAAACTTTATTCAGAAGGTAAGTAGTAGGCATATCCTTAAAAGGAGAAAGGAAAGATCACGTGAACCATTATGGAACGTACTGTACCTAATCAAGTATGATTTCTCCTCTCAAACGCTCTATTATGTTATGGAGTTTTAGGAGGAGTGCATTATAATAAAGCCTCATTCTATTTTAAGTAACCAACAAACTCATGATCTGAGTATTCATCAATTTAAATAGATCTAGGTGTTTTAATACTCTTACCAGTTTACTTCTTAACTCAAGTTTGAATTCTTTGAATTTTTCAAATTATTTAGAATTATATGTTCTATTTGGAATGATCATCTATGAATTGTAATGAAATATGAATATCAAACTTTAGTGTGAGTAGACATAGGGACACATACATCTAAATGTATAAGCTCTAGTAACTTGTTGACATTCTATCCCTTTATAGTAAAGGGTAGTTTGGTCATCTTTCCTAATAAATAAGATTCAAAATCTCATACAATTCATAATCAAAAGGATCTAAATATCCTTTTTTATGTAACTTTGTGATCCTATTTTTTTATATGACCTAACATATTATGCCATAAAAAAAGATGGATTTTGGTCACTTAAATTTATTTTCATCCTATTTATATTAAAGGTTTTCCCTTAAAGATTTAATTCATACAAACTATTTATAAATAATCGATATCTATAATAGACATCATCTTTATAAAAAGAACAACTCTTATTTTTTATAATAAGGACAAATCTATTTAAATCTAAATAAAAAATATAAATGATGTTTGTAGTAATGACTAGAACATAATAACAATTATCTAGCATTATTTAAAGGCTAAAAGGAAAAGTTACACTATAAATTCTTATAGCTAATGTAATAACTCTTGCTCCGTTGCCAACTCATATATCCACTTCACCTTTTCTCAATTAACTACTCCTTGCTAAAATCTACATGTATTACAAACATGAGAACCACATCCAATATCTAATAGTTAAGAATGTGGAACAAAAGAAGAAAGATTAATATTAACCATAAATGTACTTGAAGACTGAGCTATATTAAGCTTCGTAACTACTAGGTTAGTAAGGCAATCTTTGTAGTTCCTCTTCTAGTGTCTATCAACATCACAATAAAAACATGTCTTGTAATATCCTAGTTTGATTATTTTACTGTGCAATGCATTATTCTTGCATTTTATAAAGTATGGTCTATTTATGATGTACTAGAGTAATTTAAGCATTTAAATTTATTATTAAAGTTATAACTTATGACGGAGATCTCGGATAGACCAAAGACGATTTTGGATTCGATCGAAAATTTCTTAAATTTTTTTCGAAAACTCTAAAAAACTATGAAATGAATCTGAACAAGCTTTAAAAGCCTCGAAGTGTGCTTTGGAGATTTATGTAATACTATGATTTTAGTGACATTTAGTGATTTCTGGATTCAATCTGAAAATTATTTCAGGCAACCAAAAAGTTATCGAATAATTTCAAAATATGATGAAAAGCTCTAGAATTAGGATTAGAGTCTATAGGAATTGAAATGGGTCAAAATAGAGGTTATTTGAATAGAATTCAGTAATCCAAAATTATTGGACTAAAATGCCCTTTTTAGAAAATAATGGGTATTGATGATTTTAAATCCATTAAAGTTTTAATCAAGGCAACAACCATATACAATGTGTCATTTAACCTAGGTCATATTATTCCTAATGATTACGAATCATTAGTCATTACACATGAATTTTAACATAACAATTACGGATTATATCAAAATTCTAGCAATAGGTTTTCAAATAAATGATTCAATGAATACATTAAATCATCTTTTCACAATACCTAATGGGTTCATATACAAATAACCAAACAACAACAAAAATCTAATTATCCATTCGTAAAATTCAAATCAATTAACATAGGATAACACAATCAATTTCTAATGAGAGAAAGAAACAACAAAAAAGGTGAAATATACTTAACCCATGTCATCGATGTTGATGTCATCTCCAAACCAACTTCGAGATGTCTAGCCCTTCATAGATATCTCCTAAGAAAATGCTTCAGCCTCCATATTATAACGCAGTCGAAACCCTCTTATTCTACTGTGCCTCCCTTCTCTTCTATCTCACAAGCTATTGTTCTATTTAACTGATTTATTTCTTGGTCCAATTCACTATTGACGTCTCCTTTTAAAACTTGTGCTCCTAACTTCTGAAAATTTTATGTGCGTGAAACGTAGGCATTCCTTACTACATTTCCTCTCTTGCATCCAATGTTGTTTTGCTTCATTCCTTTATCCACCTGTTGTTGTGTCAATTTTGGTCTCTTCCATCTGCTCACATGCTGCCATATTGTTGCAGTTTCCTTTTGGTTTTTGGTTCTTCTTCTCTTCTCCTACTGTTCTGCCATTAATTCATGTAAATTGCATGTATTCCATGCATAATTTTTCTACTTCTTTGTCATGAGCAACTTGAGATTTTTTTGTTTGTGTTTTCTTTTTTTCTTCTTGTCTTTTAAATTTTCTTCTTCTTGTTCCATAAAGACACGTGAAAATTAATCTTTTAAAAATGGCCAAAATATAGATCTTCAACTCACTTTAACTTCTTTGTTTCCAAATTGTACTTAAAATTATATATGAATCAAAGTGAGTATCTTAAGCACTTTCATGTCAATAATCACTTAGTATTATGGAATAATTTTATAATCAATTAAGCACCTATCAGTTTTAGTTTATCACCGTATACGTTGTCACATTCATTCATAATTTTAGGTCTTTTAACTAAGTTAGTTTACTAGTTTATTTTTTGAAAACAAGTAACTAAAGCAATAAGGTAGGCATTATTAAAAAAAGAAGAAAAAATATTTATAAATTTTAAATAAATAACTATTTCGTTGGCCTTCGGGTTATGAATAGAACTAATGGCTAGTTAAGAACATGATGTAACCGAGTGACCGGATCAACATGCATCGCAAATGTATGCCTTCGCGTCAAAAAGCTATAATGACCCTCCAACCAAGCAACTTACTAAAAACATGACTTAGTCGAATAATCGGATCGACATTCATCACTAACATTTGCCTCCATGTTAAAAGGCTAAGTCTGTATCCACAAAAAATAAAAAAAAAAGAATGTTTTCTAATAAAAACCTATCGAACTTGTAAGTAGCTTAACTTTTCATTAAAGCATACTTAGGTTTAGCTACAAAGCTTGACTGACCAAATAATTATTAATGTGTGTGTACAATTGAAAAGGGTGAATAAACTTGACATTTAAGTTTTGATTAATATGCATATTTAGTGTAGAGTTCCTAAACACATATTTTGCTTGTTAATAATTTGGAACAACTTGAATGATTATGTTTAGAGTTAAATTTGTTTCGTGAAGTTTAAGCGATTGTCTCGTTATTACATTGTGTGTTTTATGTTTTTGTGTTGTTTGTTGTTTTGTTTGCTTAAAGAAAAGAAAACGTTTAAGTGTAGAGATGTTGATAAGTATAGACTGCATTAAATTTTAGGACACAGTTTGATGTGTGTTTAATCATTAATTCAATCATTTAGTATGTGTTTAGGTTATAATTGTGTTAGTTTATTAATTATTTGTGTTTTAAATGTTTTATGGGTTAATTCAAGCTTTTAAGCTTAAATATTATGTTTTTGAGGTACCTTGATGTGTTTGCTAAAATTTTAGGGTCAATATCAAAGAACAGAGGAGTTTGGAAGATATTCGAGCTAAAACAATAGTTTACCGTAACAAAAGGCTTAGATACTGGCCAAGGTCATAGCCTGCATTGGTTAGATGCGTAATCGTTTGTGAACTTCACATTTTGAGGGACTTTTTAGACCTTTCGAACCCTAGAAAGACCCTAGGGTTACCCAAAACATAAAAGACAATTTAAAGAACATTAAGAGGATCACAAAGGAGCTTTTTGCATCAGCCACATTTAAAACCTTAAAGAGAAAATATTGAGAGAGAGAAAGAAGAAAAAGGAAGAGGAAGAAGAGGAAGACGAATCTAACTCGACTTGCTTCCTAGATCAAGAGGTTTCTCGATGTCATTGCCTTACGTCATCTACTCTAAGTCATTATTTTGTTTTTGTTTCAATTTTATGTATATATAGAATTGAGATGGATAGAATGATGATAGGATTTGGAATATTAATGATGTTTTAAACTCTCCTTCAGGATTTTATTTTGATTTAATGATAATTTAATCGACTGCGTTTATTGGATGCATGTCTTGATTTGATTGCATTCTTGCATCATTCGCTAATAAACGAAAAGGGTGAACTGAATGAAAAATGATTAAATTGGATTAATGAGAGTTAGGCAATTTAATAAAAATCATGTCAAATCATATTAATAATTGTGAGGAGAGAGATCTCATGTGATGTTTCGATAGTCTATTAGAGTGTTTTAGATCTAACTAGGGTTTTGGATAATTTGTGAATTAAGAGATTGCAAATTACATAATCTGATTAGGGTTTATAATTTAGGGTTTAATAGTTATAACTCGAGAGAGAGTAATCAACCTTAGGATATTCTAAAATCGACACTCCATTGACACATAATCGATTAGATTACCATTAATGATGAGTAAAATCTCCTTTCTTATAAATTGGTAAATTCCTTAGGTTAATTTCTATGGTGATTGCATATTGCTCATTTGTTAATTCTTTTATGTTTAATTTCTGATTTGATTGATTGAACTCAATTTTTGTAGTTAATTTCTACTGCATCTTTTATTTTCAGTTTTATGGTTTTTCTAGCCTTAGATTTTAGGATTAGATTACTATCCTTCCTCTTGGAATCAAAATATTTAAAACTGTGCTACAAACTATGCATTTGTGGAATATTGAGGGTTTATAAGATTAAAACTTACCCTAATCATCTGTCGAAGTGGATTTGCTCACTCCTACAAAATTGAAGTCGTCAGTTTTGTTAAAGACATTTGACTTCTTTTGCACAATCATTTGAGCATCACAATCCTTGAAAATGACTTTTAATACATTCATTTGGTGGTGAAGTTGGTTGAGCACCCACTTTTTCTTACTATTGTCTATGCAAGTTCCCAACCTCAGAATCGTAAATGACTTTAGCCGAATCTACTTAGATTAGGAAGTCAAATTTCTGGCCTTTGGCTAGTTAGTGGAGATTTTAATTGTATAATGCATTATTTAGAAAAAATAGGACTTTGTCAATAAGCGGAGCTTGCAAACTTTTCCAGGAGTGGTTTTTCAATGCACGACTATTTGATTTTGGATTTAAAAGCTAAAAATTTACCTGGGGAAGAGGGTGGGTTCATGAACGACTGGATAGAGCAGTGAGCAATGTCTCCTTTCTTGATAACTTCCCTAATACCACAGTTGTCCATCTACTGCGAGTGGGCTCTAATCATTATCCCATTCTTACTCAGGCATTGAGCAAGCAGAGCCCCAATCAATCTATGAGGAGGTTTAAGTTTCTCACTCCTTGGTTGTTGGACGGTAGCTTAATGAACTTTCTGAGGATAATTTGGATTGTAAATGATGATTTATCAAATACCATGACTACTTTTGTTGCTGGGGTATAACGATGGAATGCTGAAGCGTTTGGAAATATTTTTAAAAGGAAAGAAATATTGATGAGTCATTTGGGTGGTGTCCAATGAGCCTTAATGTTGCACAGGATGTCCAATCTTGAGAAGATGGAAGATGAATTGAAGAGGGATTTAGATTGTATTATGGCTCAGGAAGAAGTGTATTAGCAATAGAAATCTCGATTCGATTGGATTGCAAATGGCCATAGGAACACGTCTTATTTTTACCGCATAGTGCTTTAAAAAGCAAAGATCTCTTAGAGAAGATGCTCTTAAAGATAGTATGGGAATAGTGCTCCACGGTCCTAACCTACGAAGATACATCGTTGAGTATTTTCACAATCTATATACTCTCAATACAAATGTAACCATTCTAGGGGGAAGGGTTAGTCTTTTCTCGGGTATTGAGGATAATGCGATGGCAAAGTTGATGGAGATAGTAATAAACAAGGAAATTAAAAGTTTTATTTCCAACATGAAGCCAATGAAGGCTCCTAGACTAGACGAAATCAATCCCCTTTTTTACCAAAAATGTTGGCATGTAGTCGGGCCATTTACCTACCATTCGTGTGGGAAATTTTTAGTAATCAAAAAATTTTGAAAGAGTTGAACGAAATGTTCCTTATGCTAATCCCAAAGAAGTAGCAGGTTGATTATACACAGTTATTTTGTCCCATCAGTCTTTGTAATGTTATATGAAATATAATAACCAAAATGATAGTAAATCATTTGAAAGGAGTGCTTCCCTCACTTATCAAATAAATGTAAACGAGTTTTGTGCCCGGACGACAAATCACAGATAATATCTTACTTGCCTAAGAAATTATTCACTCTATGCGACATAACACTAGGCGAAAAGGTTTTATAGCGATTAAGGTGGATCTCAAAAAGGCATATGACATTATTTCATGGGATTTTCTACATGACACCTTACGGAAAGCGAGACTTCCTTCTGACTTACTTCATCCAATTATGAAGTGTGTGATGTTGTCGAGTATATGCATTGTAATTAATAACGAAGCCTAGAATTCTTTTGATCCGGGGAGAGGAATTCGTCAAGGGGATCTTCTATCACCATATCTTTTCATCTTATGTGTTGAGAGACTAACATAAGACATAGCTAGGGATATGGAGAATAGATTGTGGCTTCCTTTTCAATTTAATAATCAAAGCCCCCATATCTCATACCTTTTCTTCGTAAACGATCTGTTACTTTTTGCTGAAGCATTTAAGGACAAGTATGAGTTATCAAGCATCTGGTGGAGGATTTTTGTACCCACTCAAGATAACATATCAACGCTACTAAAATGATAGTCTTCTATTTAAGGAATATAACTAAACATGTAAAAGCACAATTGTCTAGAAAACTCAAATTTTAGGCCATCGATGATCTAGGTTGATACTTGGGCATATTGATCCTACATGGTCAGACCACCAAAAGAACATATGTAGGAATTTTGGAGAAAGTTCAAAAGAGGCTATCGGGTTAGACTGCCTTTAACCTTTCAATGGCAGGCCGAGTTACAATAACAACAACGGTGTTGTAGACTATTCCTATATATGTCATGCAAATGACTAAGTTGCCATATTATATTTGTGATAAAATTAAGCAGCATGTTCGTCAATTTATTTGGGAATCTTGTAATACCATATATGTTTAGTGGCATGGAAAGGGGTGTGCTGCAGTAAAACACATGGAGGGTTGGGTGTCAGGATGCTTCGGGACATGAATGAAGCTGTTCTTATGAAATCAGGATGCAGTTAATCCATTCCCTTGATAAGCTTTAGGTTCAGGCTTGAAAGGCTAAATATGGACTCAGGATGTTGTGCCGTGTGTTATTAAAAAGACAAATTCTCCTTTTTGGAAAGCCATAAGCACTATGTGGGCTAAATTTTATGAGGCTTAGCTTAGACTATTGGCAATGGTCATCTTGCTCAATTCTGGACTAGCAGATGGTTGTTCCATAAAAATTTTCTAGCTGCTTATGTGGTATGTGAAATTCTTGAGAATTTTTTGACCAAGGTAGTAAGTGCCTTTGTACATTAAGATGGGAGCTTAAATTGGAGACAATTTGAATTGTGGCTTCCTCCTGGTATCCTTATGAATATAATTTCTAGTACAGGGCCCATCTACGGAGTCAACAAGGACAAGTTTTATTGGTGACATTCTGTTAATGGCCATTTCTCTGTTCGTTTTGCATATGCCATCTTAATGGCGGATGAGGAGCACATAAGGCATAACAAGTAGACGCGAATTTGGAAGTAGGGGGACAAGTGAGGATTAATTTTTTTCTTTAGTTAGCAGCAAAAGTTAGTCTCCTTACACAATAGCTCAAAGGCATGTGATGTAAGATACTCATTACCCAAGATGTGAGGAGGGTAAGGAGACATTGCTTCATGTTTTACGGGATTGTAGATGGGCAAGATTAATGTGGAATCAGTTGGTGCTAGTGACGTACAGGAATGAATTTTTCTCCTTGCCTTTCAAAGGTTGGCTCCAGGCAAATCAGCGAAATCAGTGGAGATTTCATGGATATGATGATTGGGCTATTTGTTTTGAGGTAATTGTGTCGAGCTTATGGAATGGAAGGAACTTGCATCTTTTTCAGCAACATGATTTGCTCTTATTAGTGCAAATCAAAGATATTATACATAGTCTTTGAAATTCATATAGCTCATCAAAAAAGTTCCATTAGTCCTAATAACCTACAGCTGGATAACAATAAGAACTGGCACCCCCCTGCGTTGTTCTTTGAAATTGAATGTCGATGGAGCAGTAAACCCTTCCAATGGTTTATCCACTATAAGGGGTTTGCTCAGAGATTGGCATTGTACTTGGATAAAGGGTTTTGCCATAAATATTGGCAGGAGTTCAATTCTAACTACTGAGATATTAGGCATTTTTCATGATTTACATTTTGTATGGAGTCAAGGAACCAGGACTGTTTGGATGGAGTCTAACTGTGAATTGGCCATCAAACAAATTCTACATGGCAAAAATGGGACCGATAATGAGTATGTTATAACCAATATCTAGGAGCTCCTTCATCAAGATCGAAGAGTGAGTCTCTAGTTCGTGCCTAGGGAGGCTAATCGATGTGTGGACTTTATTACGAAATATGCTCGTTGCTTTCTAGATGACTCTTGTGTTCTGTCATCTCCTTCTCTTATATTAGGAGATTTGTTGCTACATGATAGTCATTATCAGTCCAATGCTGAGTAACTGTTAGGTTGGTTGCCTCTTTCAAACAAACAAAAAACTTACAGGAAAAGGAAATAAAAGATGGTAAGTTAAAACCTCTTTCTCATTCGTTATAGGACCTTTAATTGTCTATTTGGATTTTAATTTCAAAACTAAAAAAATTATAAATTATATGTTAGAAAATTTTAACAGAGAATTACTTTTCTGTTAACTTAAAATTTTTTAAACTTTAAAATTATATTTGAACGTTTTGAATGGTTTGAATTTTAGTTAAACTTTCATCAAAATCTTGGCATTGGTTTGGCTTCAATATTAAATTATCAACAAGTAAAAAGCAAAAATAGGTGTTTATTTAAGTGATAATTAATAGTAAAATAATAATGACTTAAAAAAATTATCACCACTATCATCATCAACACCCGATTGAAATCCCGATAAGGGGTGGAGCTTAAGGAGGTTCGATAGTACGTAACTTTATCCTTATGTAATAAAAAGGCAATGACTTATAAAAGATATATAATCATAAAAAGATTAAGTTGTCAAGTAGTAAGAATATATGAGAGGTATCTCTTTTTCGGCCCTTTTCTCTCCAATGTAAATACTTTCTTAGCATGTAATGTTTATAGCTTAAGGGTGGATGAAAAAAATCCTTGGAAATAAACACCAAACCTAACCTTTATGTAACACCCCACTCCCGCATGACCCTAACCCGACATCGACGGTGATATCCGAGTCCGTGCTCTGCGAGGGTGGCGTGCTACATCACTCAGTCCAAACTCAGTATAATTTTTTTTTAAAACACAAACATACAATACGCAAAAATTAATTAACATACATATTCACTAGTAAGTACAATGACCACGGGGGCCCTTTTCATAAATACAAATTAATTTAACCCGTTGACTTAACAAATTGACCTAATCATTTGTACAAAACTTCATAAAATACAATTTTATACAGAATTTAATAGACACTAATGTGGACGCAAATTGATCCCGACCTCTTCTCTCACTCACAGGCGGTTGCTATACACCCGTTGCCTAACGAGATATTCTTTTGGGTCCTGAAAAATAATTGCAAATATTGGGTGAGTTTTGCGAACTCAGTGAGTGACCATCATCGATGGTTCACCCAGTCACACAATACAAGATTCACACATT
>JANIHY010000210.1:56810060-56822685 GCA_027479065.1 Erythroxylum brevipes
AACCTTTGCAGATTTTTGGGTTTTGCAAAATACAGCCGTTGTGTTGCCGAATTTTCGTTAGAATAAGTTTTATTAAAGATGAAATTGCGAAATTGCATGATTAAGAAGAATTATAGGAATTGAGGTTTGATTGAGAATAAGGTTCCAAGTGGGAAAGTGTTTTTGCTTGTATAAGCGTGTATTAAGGAATAAATGAAAAAAAATTTATACCGGATTTTTTGGATAGGCTTAGTCTAAGGATTTTCAACGCGACCGTTTTCTATGTTCGCTTTGGATGACGGATCCGCTTGTTTGCAATTCGTCTTTGTTTCCGTTTGCCTTTCATTGTTTCCGCGTGCGTTTGCTACCTTCGCTTTTGATTGCATCCGTTCTCTCGCTGTCGTTCTTTGTGCTTCTGTTTTTCATTTCTGGGAGTTTCCGTTCATTTTCGTTTTTGTTTCCGCTTTTCCGGTTGGGATCTGATTTCGAGATCGGGTTCCAACATATCTGTTGCATTTATGAGATTTAAGCTACAAGTTGAGGATTTGTTGGATCTTAAGATCAAATGCTTTCAAGCAGACATGGGTGCAGAATATCTAAGTTTGTACAAAACACTAACTCTACAAGGCATTCAGACTAGATTTTCCTGCCCATACACCCATCAACAGAATGGGGTCCCTAAGAGAAAGCACAGAATAATAGTTGAGGCAGGTTTAATCATGCTAGCTCATGCACATCTTCCTCTCAAGTTTTGGAAAGAGGTCTTTGAGTACACAACTCATCTACAGAATCTCACCCCGTCATCAACTTTGAACTTTACTTCACCTACTGAGAAACTATTTCACAGAACTCCTGACTACAGCTTTCTGAAAGTCTTTGGGTGCTCAGTGTTCCATTATTTACGACACTACTCATCTTATAAGTTTGAATTCCACTCACAAAAGTTCCTATACTTAGGCATCAATTCAAATCACAAAGGGTATAAGTGCATGGACAAAATAGGACAAGTCTTCATCACCAGGTATGCGATTTTGAATGAGGTACAATTTCCTGACTCTGAACTATTCTCTTCTTCCTTTAATTTTTCTTCTCCTTACATGCCTTCTTCACCTATTACTACACTACTGCTAGTCACCAAACATATACAGATTTTCCCTACCAGCACACATCAAAATAACTAAACTACAAATACACAAAGTTCCTATCCATTAGCTACTACTGAACCTACCTCATCTTCTCCAATATCTTACCCTTAACCTGAGTCACGTCCCATACACAAAACCCATAACATGACAACCAGATCATAATATGGCATCCTTAAACCTAAATTTTACATGGCAACCACAAATACAAAACCCACCATTGTCAAACAAGCCATTTCAGACCCAAAATGGCTTGCTGTAATGCAAGATGAGCTCCATGCCCTTCACACAAACAACACCTGGATACTTGTTCCTCCTTCTCCTAGCTATAATATGATCGATTCTAAATGAGTCTTTCGCATTAAACACAGACCAGATGGCACAATTCTCAAATATAAAGCTCGATTTTTTGCCAAAGGGTTTCATTAAACCCCTAGCATGGACTTTGATGAAACCTTTAGCCCAGTTATCAAAGCATCTACCCTTTGCGTTATCCTTTCATTAACTGTTCATTATAATTGGTCCATCAGGCAGGTTGATGTTAACAACACCTTCCTTAATGGGGACCTAAACTGAGGCTGTTTACATTTCCCAACCTCCTCAATTCTCTGACCCCAGATATCCCCACTATGTTTGCCGCCTAAACAAAGCTATTTATGGGCTCAAACAAGCCCCAAGATCCTGGTTCTATAAACTGCAGCAAGCCCTTCTATCCTGGGGCTTCCTAAACTCTATTTCCGATGTAAGTCTTTACATACATAGAACAGCAGGGACTGTTACTTACCTTTTGGTATATGTAGATGACATTCTCATCACTGGAAATGATCCATCTTACATAACCAATCTCATTTCAAGACTAAACTCAACCTTTGCACTTAAAGACTTTGGGGACATCCACTGTTTTTTAGGCTTTGAAGCCTATATAGATTCCACTGGACTTTATCTTTGTCAATCTAAATATATCCTGGACATTCTCAAAATGACACATATGGAGTGTTGTAAACCCACTACCCCTATTGGTAGTAGCTCAAAGCTTACCCACTCAGTCTCCTATTTTCGAAGATCCCATTCTTTTCAAAAGTACCATAGGTTCTCTACAATATCTTGTCCACATTAGACCAGATATAGCCTTTTCATTCAACCATATTATTTAGTTCCTTGTCCAGCCTACACATGTCCACTGGGTTGCCTGCAACCGCATTCTATGTTATCTTAAAAGAACTATGCATCTTGGCCTAACATTCACAAAATCCAATCTCAACCTTTCTCTTTATAGTGACTCTGATTGGGCTAGTTGCCTAAATGATAGAAGAAGTACCATTGGATATTGCCTATTTCTAGGTCACAATTTAATCACCTGGAGCTCAAAGAAACAAACTGTTGTATCCAGGTCAAGCACCAAGCAGGAGTATCTCTCAATGGCTACTGCTACTATTGAAGTTTTATGGCTGAAAAATCTATTTTTTGAACTAGATGTTCCCATTATCCTACCAATTGTACTCTTGTGTCACAATATGAGTGCTATTTCCCTAGCCTCAAACCCCGTTTTTCATGCTCACACAAAGCACATTGAGCTTGATGTTCACTTTGTCCGAGAAAAGGTTTTGGCAGGAGTAATCCAACGCAGATATGTGCCATCAGTGGACCAAATTGTTGATATATTCACAAAGTTGCTACCACAACAACTTTTCGATCACTTTTGTATCTTATTGAATCTAAGGTTTTCACCTCAGTTCAATTTGAGGGGGGATGCTACAGATACAAATCTACTCAACAGTGACATACACAAGCAACCATAGGAACATTTCAAATAAAAGTCCAACATTATTTTATAAACTCTTCAACACCAGAATTAATCTTCAAGGAAATCTGTTGTGCAAGCTGTGTGAATTCTTTTAGAGCCTATGAGGTGGCAAGCTCACAGCTACACATGATATTCTCGCTGAAATTAGAAACAGAATTTGTTAGATTTGTATTATAAAAGGAAATGATGTAATAGAGAGAAGATCAATTAGAAATGAATGAAAAATCTCTAGAATTCCTCTCTTCTTTCTCGATGCTCTCTCTTTCTATCTTTTGTATTGGTTAAGCCTTTTTTGTCAAAAATTTTCAGCCACAAAAGATAGTTCAAGAGCAGTAAAAGAAGATGATCTCTAAGAACTTAGAGTGACGAGCAATAAACCTCCTCGATTATCATTATGACCATTGAAACTAGTTAATGGATAAATTTTTTAAGATCTAAAAGTGTTGGCAAGTCGTTAAATCTGGTAAAGCAGAACCTAAAGCTAGTGTAACACTATCAGGTATGCACAAGTCAGAATTAGATGCAAAGTTGAAGGATTGGAAGGCTAAGAATTACATATTCCAAGCAATTGAATGGTTGACATTGAATAATTCTCAGCAGAAAAAATTCCAAACAGATCTCAGATCCTATGAAAAAGAAATTTCAAGGATTAGCTCAAGCAAAGAGGAAGCATCTTCAAGCACTTTATTTATGTAAAACAATGATGTTTTACTGTAAATAAAAATTGCAGTACATTAATCTTTGGTATAGAATCCTATTATAAGAAAAACTATAACATAATCCTATAAGTACTTAATCAATTCCTAAAATATTTCTTCTACATTTATCTAGTCTAACAAACTATAATTACACTTGTATATACAACAAATCACGTCCACACTTTCCTCAAGTAGAAGTATATATATCTATCATGTCTAACTTTCCAATCACATTATGAAATGCTCTTTTTAAAATTACCTTTGTGAGGACATTTGCAAATTGATCTTCATACTTGACGTACAAAACCTAAATAATCTTTTTATCTAACTTTCCTTAATGAAATGTCTTTCATTATGTTGTACAACATTCTATGCAATCTCGATAGTAGCCTTATTATCACAATAAAGATTCATAGGTTTTGTATGCTTAATCCCCAAATATGATGAAACAAGCTTAATCCATAATAATTCACATATTCCATGAGCCAGACCTTGAAACTTAGATTCTGCATTTGACTTTACAACAACCTTTTGTTTCTTATTTTTCCAAGTTACAAGATTTCCTTCCACAAAAGTAAAATAAATAGATGTAGTTTTTTTGGTTGTTTGATCACCTACCTAATTTGCATCATTTTATCCCTCAATGCTGGAAACATTATTCTTTGAAAAGACACTACAAGGAAAATAAGAATTGACGATGGAAAAATAATGATGGAAAATAAACCGTAAATTACTGACAATTTTTATTTTTCTGTCAGAAAATTTGACGGGAAAATATAATTTAGAGACAGAACAATATCGTTAGCAATTAAGACGGGAAATTAAGAAAACAATAAACAACAACCAAAACAAAGATTCAATCATTCAGATTAAAGTGTTCCAAATAAATTAAAAATTAATTTACACTAAAATCTCAATTGATGCATCTGTAATTCATTTTGACTACCATAAACATACTGAATGGAGTGAAAATGAATCTACATATCATGTTTAAACAATCTACGTAATCCGATACTAATTGTTAGAAATTAGCCTTATGATTATGATTCAGATTTCTAAACAATCAATAAACTAGAATCACACACAGATCGAATAAACAATGATATATGTACGTATAAGAACACTAGCCTTGATCCATTGTACAACGGAAGCATAACCAACAAAACTTGATGGATTTGTTTTCTTCCAAGCCAAGATTCAGAATGAATTCTCCTTATGGAGTAGAGAAAATTGACAAACTTTGTTTGAAAGGAATGTCAAGAATGTATCTGGCTTGGGGACCACAACCCTTTTTATAGTCAGGTTTGACTTACAGTCCATTATGGGTCCATTAACCATAATGACTGGTAATGGGCTTCTACACATCAGGCTCATACTAATAATTAACTAATAGTTTTGTAGGCCCAATTAATTTACTAAAGTTAGATCACATTTTATTAGGCCTATAACTGAGATTGAAATCTATGAACATATATTTATACACGTGGCCAATAAAATTCTAACACATGTATCACTCTACTATACCCTTTAACTCTTTTAAATATATAAGTAAGCTTATCATTGACGATTATGGCATAGACTGGTGTTGTAGCACATTGAGAAATCAAATCAATAAATTTATAAAGAAAATTTATCACCTATGCTTTTGCTTTTAATAAAGACACCTTAAATATAGTTGGTTAGACTATTATGATAACTAAATAACTTCACTATACTCAATGAATTTGCTTAACCGAATATACTTATGATCGTTGGGTGAGGACATAGAGATTTTAAGTTAATTGTTATTTTAACCTAGATAATTAGTCTTATTTGATTATTGGAATTTCATATAAGTGAAGCTCAACCTTTGATGGTTTTTTATTGATTTCCTTTAACTAGTTGAGTGAATTACTTATCTCTTTAACTTAATTGTTAATTGAGATTGATAAATATAATGGTATAGATGACAGAGGATTGATATTCTAGATTTACTCCAATTTTATTTACTTGCTACAGTTGGCTCTATAAACTTATAAATTTAATAGATCAATATTTTTATTTAATTAATTGTACAAAATTATTAAAAATCACTAAAAGACTAGCTAAAATTTTTATATTTCCATTACTATATGTGATGACCATATATTGTGCCTAAGTTTCTTACTTTATGTGATTTTCTCTTCTAATTGTGATGACCATATATTGTGCCTAAGTTTCTTACTTTACGTAATTTTGTCTTCTAATTGTCAACTTTTTGGAATAAGGATGTTATAATTCAACACGATATCAGTTAACTAAGAGTTACCTGTCAAATGATCAAATAAGCCTATCTTTTTAATTGAAGAAAGAATCAATCAACCAATCAATTGATGGAAGCACCAAATTTTTTAAAAAAATAAACTTTGTTAACATTTTCTTTATTTTTAATAATGACATTTAGGGGGGATATAATTAAAGCAATATGAGTGACCATTTGAAGGGAGATTTAACAATTTAAAGGATTATTCTTAACTTTTAGGTATTTCAAGGTATGCCTAACCAAATATTTTCCTTTAAAAAATGATTTAAGACACCTTTGTATGAAATTTAATAGTATATACCAATCAGGTTTTTTAATGTAGCACTCCAACTCCTGCAAGACACATACCCGACATCCTGAGGGATATCCGAGTCTGTGTTCCGCGAGGGTGGCATGCTGGAGCACTCAATCATTCATAAATTGGTATAAATTTTTTTTAAAACCACAAACATAATATGCGGAATCCATAACCAAATCGGGCCCACTTTATTCATAAACTTTTTCAATCATAACAATACAATCAACAAAGCTTTCAATACCCATTAGGGCCCTTTCACAAATACCAAACATTTTAGACATAATGTCTTTCCATTACAACATAGTTCAAATACACATTTTGCAAAACTTTTTGGAATACATTATTTGATACAAAAGTTGCGGAATATACAATTCAGTACAAAATAAAGAAATACAATGTAGACGCGAATTGATCCCGACCTCTATCCCTCACTTATATGTTGTAGGTATATTATCGTTTGCCTAACGGGGTATTCTTCTAATCCTAAAAAATATTTGCAAATTTTGGGTGAGTTTTGCGACTCAATGAATGACCATAATCGATGGCTCACGTAGTCACATAACACACAATTCACATTCACAACATTTCACACTTCACATTCAATGCTCTTTAATCATTCATATTATTCATATGTAGTGCACATGAGACCCACTTTTAAATTGTTACTTTATTATGATCGAGTGCCTAAACTGTCCCGTATCCATTAGATACTGGGCTCATTAAATGTTTAGCTTGAGGCTCTAAATCACCTTATGAGCTCGAGGCTCTTTTCACACTTTGAGTTTTAAGCTCTGAATTACTTTCTGAGCGCGAGGCTCTTTTCATACTTTGAGCTTTAAGCTTTGATCAGTGACTACTTTGGTCACAACTCCCATTATTTGATCATGCATTCATGTATGTAACGCATCTCACATTTTCAGTCAATCATATCAATGAAGCATATAGTTCGTCACATTCACATTCAATATGCACTTCAATATTTCATTCATACATAACATTCATTGGACCTTCTGTCCAGAAACTAACACAACCAATCACATTCATATAGTCATTTAGTAGTCAATCAATATAAAAATTCAAAACAAAACAATTAGTGAAATGAGACCATCTAGGTCTACTCACAGTACGCTCTAAATTAGCATTTGTTTCTAAATTATGAAAATGTCTAAATGCAGACTTTTAACCTGCATAACCCATTTATATAAAAAACACGTTGCACTCATGTTAATAATGACATACTTATAAGCATTTATTTATGCACAATTGTATAAATGGACTATGTACAATGCATGCTCAATTACAATCTTGGGTACTTTACCAATTTCATAACTTAATCACTCATCTGTTCTTTAAATCACAACCTCAATCCTTTGGTACTTTGATATCAATAACTCATTCACTAATTTGCCAATATAATCCCATATGTGACTAGTGAAGAGGAAAACAGAGTATATAAACATGTATATATCCCTATCAACTTTCTGCTTAAAACTCAATATTTCCTCTTCATTCCTATTTCATTTCAGCTCAACATATCATAACCAAACCAAAATCTACCATATTTCACAATCATCAAAAATAGAAAATCAAACTCACGTATTCTTCAAGTTTTCTTCTTTTTTCAACTTTTTCATTTTCTTCATTTCTTCCTCAAACTTTCATTTTAAAACATTCATTCTCATCTCCAGACATCACCATGCACTTATCTCAATTCTAAATTCATTTTTATTTAACTCTAAAAACACTCCAAAACTTATGTGCATATATATACAGTGAAAACATCAACATGAACAGAACATTCACATAATCATTTCTCCAAGTTTTTCTGTTCTCATCACATACACATTTTAGTTGATCTTTCAACTCCAAAACTAGTTTAACACTATCTTATAACATTTCGGTCATCAAATCCACCAAAAATTATCAAATACGGCATACCCCAATTTTCTCAGTCACTTTCCAGCAAATATGAATATTACTATTTCCTAACTATTTTACAATAAACTCATGATGCATGCTTCAGTTCATACAAAAATATATAATCATAACAAGCTTACTTGTTTAAAGCTCCAATATCTGCAACAATCACATAACCCTAATCCCTCATGCAATCACGTACATCAACTTGAAAGTTGACAGAGGGTTCAATTTTTCTTAGGGTAGAAGAAGAATTAACAACATATGAGTGGTAATGGATAGGAAAAACCAATATTTCATTATGGTGTAGATTTGATGAGAAACTTTGTGTTTATGAAAAACTAGGGAAAGAAGATTCAAGAAGGGTAAAGACAAGGACAACAGCTTGCCTTTCAAGGTTATTAACACTTAACTTTAAAGCTTGGACCCCTGTCCATTTTTTAACCACATATCTACTTCCCTTTATTAAAACTCACTTAAGTAGGATTTATACATAAGTTTATGACTTAATAAAATCACTGTAATCACAAGTCATAACCCCCTACTCACTTTCAGATTTTTCCCATTAAAACATCATTTGGGGTCAACTTTACATGTTTTTTCTAACCCCAATACTGAAGTTATTTTACAACACTTTCTTCTAGAAACAGATTCCCCTATGTCATATGTCTCCATTGACACCAAAATCATTCAATTTGGTTAAGTGATTTGAAAGATATACCTCAAACATTTTCAGACTACTCTTATCCAAAACAATATACTATATACAACTTCTAGCCAGAAATTGAACATCTTAAAGACAGAATCACAATTCAAATTTTTCTATATAATTTGTAGCCCTATTTCTCTAGTTTACTCCAAATTAAAAATCATCTAATTTGGAATCCTACAGATCCAAATATAATCAAAATACTAAAGTGTGTTCAGTATGATAATCCTATTTCACTGTTCCAATAGATTCCACATTTTCATTTGATCAAAAATTTTCAATTCGATTCAAAATGCTACCAATTTTTGTGTAGAGATAGAAAAAAATGTGTTAGGAATATATTGGTCCAATAATCACTTTATTTGGAGGTCGGGCTATGAAATTATGGCCAAAAGAATCAAGTATGTTTAAGTCCTCAATCACTTTGTACCTATCTCTAAACAATTAGCATAACTTTCACTAGAGATTTCGAATTAAGGTTTTCCTTGAATGGTTTCGAAGAAAAATTCCAGATCTGCAACTTTCATGAAGACTTCAAAGGCAAATTCTATCGTCTAAAGGGTAAAAAATGGGACTAGACAATATGATTAGATGAACAGTGCACCAGACGTTATGACGTCACCACCAGACGATACAACATCATCAGATGATACGCCCTCACCAGACAAAGTGTCTTCACAAGACAATCCGTCCTCGCCAGACGACACGTCATCACCAGACGATACGTCATCACCAGATGATACATCCTATACCCTTAACCATATCCACTTATAAAGACCATAACTTTTGACTCCGATATCCAAAAATTCCATAGCATATACCGTTGGAAAGCTAGAAAGCTAAAATACAACATTCTAGAAGACATATTTGTCAAAATCTACCTAAATCAATACATTAAATTCATGAAAGTTTAGATAGAAGATTCAACTCTCAACTACTCATTCCCAGAAACTTTCCAGACTTCCATTTTCTAAAATCCAACACTTCAAATTTTTATTTCTAGTTCTTCTACTCCATTTCATTTAACTCATTAAATATAACTACAATTCTCAACATATCCCATTACTATTCAATATAGCCAGAATGTCAATAAGTGCATGTACATTTATTTTCATATGTGCAAAAATTCAAATTCACATGCATGTATACTGACATTTTGTTGAACATGAAATGCAATTTTTTTTTCTAACTCTCACATTACTATTTTCTCCATTATTGAAATCTAAATTCTAACCCTTAATATGGGGTCGAGATGTTACATTTAAGGGTAATTATTTTATTATTATTATGTATTAATTGTGTTATTAGATGTTAATTCACTATTTATACCATCGATTTTTTTTGTTTTGGTTGTTTGGCAGAAAATCTAATTGAAGAAATTGAAAAAATGAGATCTTTCTTAAAATTGTTAAATTATAAGGTTTAGTTTTATGAAATTTGGTATATTGCATGATTGTGGACATATATAAATAAATAGGAATATGACATATGATGAAGAATGCATATAAATGCCTCAAAATTAATGTGATTACACCTTTCGTAGCTGGGTATCTCACATGCATATTTCATGTGTTTAATAGATGAATCTTGTTACTATGATTTTGAGGCATTAAAAGGGTTATGTTTATATAAGTGTTTTTAATGTAGTGATGAGTGTGGTCGATAGAGGCCTATTAGTTAGTGCTAAAATAGGATAATTATAATTTTGTTATATGATGTGAATTATTTACAGTAAAATTGGGGCATATACAGGTAAGGTGAATTAGCTAGTACCAGAATAAGATAGGTAAGATTCTATTATCCAAGGAAAATTGGTCGATGTCAAAATAGGATTAGTACCATTTTAATGGTTAAGGAGAAATAGTCAACACCTACCTTAGGTAAGTATATAACTTTATATATTAGTTTGACATCAATGAATTTCATTTAATATTGCTACTTTAAAATGGTACATTATTTTATTATTACCTATTTTGGGGTTTAAATAAGAATGATTAATCTATTTTGCTACGAGGAAAATGATTTGATGAGAACCTTGATTATTTTTGTTATTTTTATTAAGTTATATTAATAGGCAAATTAACTTGGCTTAGTAGTATACAAATGAATCTGAGTTCCACTACTAAGTCATGCTATATAATAAGCCTAACAGCAGAACTTAGGCTCAAGTTATGATAGATTATGTGGTATCAGAATTTCATGTTTAATATTAGTAGTAGGATCCTAGGAAATAGTAAGATAATTTAGGATAAAGAGAATTTGTTTTCTTTTTATTAATTAAATATGTTTTGATGGAACTTTATATAGCAAATTTTCTTTCAAATGTTGAATATATCTAGGTGTACCAAAGAGGTTACATAGTGAAAACCAAGAGAGTGGAGCAGAAGGAATGATCAACAAGTACTAGTAATTAAGAATCTAAAGGTCATTTTAGGAGCACAAGAAGGACAGTCATAGGGATGTCATGGTGACTGCCTAAATTTATGAGATTTGTGAGTCCTTTTAGTGAGATTACTACAAGCTCATTAGAAGCAGATATCTTAAGGAGGTTGAGAAGACCATCAAGGCTTAATAAAGTAGGAAGGATAACAAAGTGCTATTTGTTATCTATCAACTCAAGGGGAAATAAATGACTAGTAAGAGATAGAGGAGTAGCTTAGTTTAACTTTAGTGACTTAAGAAAATTTTAAAGATGCTTCATTAAAAAGTACTTTCCAACTAATGATAAGTAGGAAATATAGAGAAGTACAGAAGTAGAGGGTAAATACATCAAATTATGATACTATGATAAAGTTTTTAACCCAACCAAAGATCAACTGCGTTATTATCTCTCTCTAGATAGAACCACATTTGACCCCATATATTGATGATTGTACATTGTATTTGATTATTATAATAAGAGCTTTATATATGGTTATAGAAAACTAATTAGGCCAAATGTATGCCTCTAGAAAAAAGAATGTTGCGTACTAGTTGGTGCAGATGTGAATAAGTAAATGTTACTTGTAGTATACATTGTAGTTAGTCAAGATGTGTATATACATAACTTTGGTTTCTATAATTAGTTCATGAGAATTTTTAGAACTAATGGATGGACATAGTTAAGCAATTATTAATGGCTAATACAAGGTAAAAAGTAAGGTGTTATATTTTAAATAGAAATATGTCTATAAAATGACTGAAGTTATGTAACTTATATTTTAAATAAAACTATATTTATAAATGAATACAAAAATAACAATAACAACAACATCCTAGTAGAAGTCTTGCTGCGATGCAAGTTTAGAGAAGTTCAAAAGTACACAGGCTTATCCCTAACTGGTAAAGAGGTTGTTTTTGATAGACCCATAAAAAAAGAAAAAAATCAAGGCTAAATAAATAGATAAAAATATAAAATAGAAATAGAAATAAAAGATTAATACGTATTAAAATAATCAAAGTAAAAATAAACATAAAAATATACGTAAAAGATAATAATGACAATAAAATATAAATAAATATTAACAAATAAAAAGATGAAAAAAATGCAATATGAAAAATGTAATAAATAATACAATAAATTTAGAACAAGATAAAGAATACAAATAAAAGATAAAATAGAAATAGAACTAAAGAATGATAAAAGATAATTATTTAAAATATCAAAACTAAAAATAAAAATAAAATAGACATAAAGGACAATACTAAAACAAAAGTAAATAAATAAATACGTACAAATAAAAATATAAAATAAGTAATAAAATAAATATTAAAATGGATATAGAACAAGGTAAATAATAAAAATAAAAAATAGAATA
>JANIHY010000210.1:56870817-56881208 GCA_027479065.1 Erythroxylum brevipes
GTTAAAATTAATAAAAGTACTTTTTATTTTTATATTACCAAACAATCTATTCTAAAAAAACTCTTTTAAAAAAGCTATTTTTTTATTAACAACTAAACAATCAACTAACTTCTCAGAAAAATTTTACTAAATCAAGCTCTACTCATAAAAACTAACTTATGTAAGTTCATTCAAACATGGACTAAATAGCATTAAGAGCCCGACTACTTGTTTCTGGATATTACGAGACGATAAAAAGTAAACATATTTGTTTAACCATAAATTTAAAAAACAACCTTGTTTCCAAGGCGAGGTAAGAGTAAGAAATCTGAGGAATCTTATAGAAACCTAAGGAAGAGGTCCATCAATGGCGTCCCGCTCACTTCTCTTCAGTCTCAGGCTGTAAGCTCGATCCAACCCTTTCTTCGGTACCTTAAGAGATTCACAAACTCCAAATTAAGGGAAAAATGTTTTCTTTATGGAATTTAAAACTCAGCAAGATCCAAATTTTTTCGTCTTTTCTCAATCTTCCTGTAATTTCCGAACTACCAAGCAAAAAACACAATCAAGTATGCATCTTTAACTAAATTCTTTCTGCATTTTCGTTCTCTTACTGCTTTCTCTTTTGTTACTGCATCGACAGCGAAATTCGATGTCTTTGTGCCTCGGAGAAAACTAGTGTATTTGGTGGACGATTTCTCTCTTCGAGTGCTCTGGGAAGCGAAGAAGTGTTGGACGAGGAATTGAATGCAAAGGAAGTGGGTGATGACTTGAAGAGTAGAATTTTCAGGCTTAGACTTCCAAAGCGAAGCGCCATTAACGCTATTCAGAGATGGGTTAGCGAAGGTAAGACTGTTACGGCCTCTGAGCTTCGGCAAATCTCCAAAGAGCTCAGGCAGTCTCAGCGTTATAAGCATGCTCTAGAGGTTAGTTGTTTGCTTTTTTCCTTTGTTTTTATTTCCTACATCACACCTACTTTTATGATCGCCAGAAACTTGTGTGTTTGTGATGAATTTCTTTTTACCGTTTCAAGGGTCGTTACCTAGTTGTGTTTCTATGATGTTGGACCTGAGGATGCCATTGGTAATTCATTATCATAAGTCACGAGCTCTTGATCATTTGTGAGTCTAGGTTGGTGGAAAAAAAGATATTTGAAGTAACGATAGCGATACTCCCACTACTAAACTTTTTCGGAATGTATGAGAAACATAGGAAAGTGAGAAAGGGGACGTTAGACTACAACGGATATAACTGAATTCAGTTATATTGGACTTGAATAGCTGTTTGATGTTCTATATACTTGAATTTTATATTAGTTGTCTTGTCACAGTGGATTTGAACTCGTATACTTCTGATGTCATTTGTTACGGACTTCTACTATCATAATTCTGAGTTCTGGTTTTAAACATGGCTGATCTTATACATCAGATGTATTTTCTTTCTTTATTTTATTTAACAATAGCAAATAATGTCCACGAAATGCTTTCGAATGTGAACATATGAATATCTGATGATGATACATAGAGAACAAGTTTCCTGAAAGATAGATTGGCAAATGCTTAGAATATAGAAGTAGCACACAAATTTTTTCTGAGAAGTATTTTTTCAGCTGGAAGAACAATCTACATGTAATGCCCTCCTGTAAAGCAATATCAAAAAGTTGCTGGGGTTTAGGTTCAGAAAAAGAAAAAAAATTATATAAAGTACAAGGAGAAGATTAAATGCAAAAGATGCAGGTTGCTGGAGTTTATTTTGTATGTGAAATGACTTTGTCTTGTTGCCAAATCCGGCTTTTGTTACAACTCATAATGATGTTTTAAGCAAATTCTTGTTCAAACAAATGCATAATTTATACAGCTATCAAATCTTTCACTGCTATGCTAGAAATATTAACTAGTTTCTCTCTCTTTCTTGCTCTCATGGTGTGCTTGTTAAGCTCTCTTAATTGAATATGAATTTATAGATATCTGAGTGGATGACTACGCATGAAGAGTTTAAATTATCCGACTATGACTACGCAACCCGTATTGACTTGATAACAAAAGTTTTCGGTGTTGATGCTGCTGAGCGATACTTTGAAGGTCTCCCTCACTCGGCCAAAACAAGTGAAACTTACACTGCTGTCCTCCACTCTTATGCTGGGGCAAAACTAATTGAAAGAGCTGAGGAATTTTTTGAGAGAATAAAGGGTTCAAACCTGTCCTTTTCTGCTCTAACATACAATGAGATGATGACTTTATATATGTCAGTTGGGCAAGTGGAGAAAGTTCCTTTAATTGTTGAAGAACTGAAACGCCAAAAGGTTGTTCCTGACATCTTTACTTACAATTTATGGATAAGTTCATGTGCAGCTGCTCTGGATATTGATCAAGTTAGAAAAATATTGGCTGAGATGAGCCATGATTCTACTACTAATGATGATTGGCTGAGATATGTTAACATTGTTAATATATACGTTAGAGCAGGTCTTCTTATGAATACAGAGTCTGGTACTGTGGTTGAGGCTGGAAAACCAATCACACAAAGAGAATGGATAACATATGATTTCCTCATTATCTTGTATGCTGGTTTACAAGACAAAGGAAAAATAGATCAAATATGGAAATCCTTAAGAATGACCAAACAAAAAATGACAAGCAGAAACTTTATTTCTGTTCTTTCTTCATATCTAGTGCTTGGACATTTCAAAGATGTGGGTGAAGTTATTGACCAATGGAAGCAATCTAGTTCTACAGGCTTTGATATCTCTGCTGGTAATAGGCTTTTGGATGCATTGTCTGCTACTGGATTACCTGAAATTGCAGATAACTTCCGCATGCTTTTGATCGAACGGAACTGTGATCCAACAAGTACATCAAGGTAATTGCTTGTCTCAGTTTGTCACCTATGGGCAGTGATGCTCTTGTGAGCTATTCTATGTTGCATACAAGGGAAAAAAAAAAGCATTTTCAGTTTCGTTTGGATTGCCTTGAAGTTACCTGCCTTTTAGACTAAAATGCAGCATCCTGAGTGTGGCATTATGAGAATTCTTCATTTTTCACTTACGAGTCACGTTTCTTTCCAAATTGGCTTCCTTTTTTGCCCATATTACCAAAGCCACCAAAGTGGTCCAAGGCGAACCTTTGTAGAAGCAATAACAGCACTGCTATAGAAATTGTCCTCGTGCGGATGGCATTATGTTCTTATTTGTTGGCATTACTACTCCGAGCATGTACGATACACCCTAATTGGTCTTTCGGACAATGGGAATGTATGTTGAGTCACTGAACACTCTTAAAGTTGGATTTGTTTATTTGAAAGTTAACCTTCTCATTTGTCCTGCATATTTAAAGTTTTAGTTCTTTCCTTTCTGTTCAGATTCTTCGTTTACAGAATTAAATGTAACTGATGGAGACGAATCAATTTGGAGTAATGCTATGGACTCCTCTTCAGTTCTATGTTATGTGCCTTGTACAAACAATGGCTCTTAGCTTAGCTATGGATGAAACGGCCTGCATCAACAACCTTCTCCGTTTTGTACCTGTTTACTAGTTGCCACAGCCTATTATTTTCCCTTCTCTGTCAAGGAGTAGGACGAAACATAAGATGATGACGAACAAAAATTATGCTCATCCACCAAATACGCGTAGGAAACCAAACCAAGAGACCACGCAACCGTTTCGAGAATGATAATCTCAATTGGCGTTTTTTTTTTTTATTAGCCGAGATGTTCTAGGAGGGTTTCAACTGTGAGAAGGCGTCTTTAAGTCGTCCTTTTTTAAACTAATTTTTGCTTGCACCGGATCAACCCGTAAGAGATAAAGTACTGGCCAAACAGATAATCTCAAAGGGCGCTTTCTTTAACATTAAAGTAACTATTAAATTGAGACTCTTGGACGCTTTTGCGTCATTTATCATGTTAATATTCTCTCTCATTTTTATTCTTCAATACGACATTGACTTAATGGTCAGGCTGCTGTTTCTAAAAGTAGAGTATATTTGCCAGGAAAAAGAACAACTCCGGCCATTGTGTGAGACCTTTTTGTCTTATGTATCGGCTGGCTCCATTTGATTGCAAAGCTAAGAATCATTCTACACTTGTATTTTCTTAGTGATCAAATGTTGTTGGTCCTTTTACCACCGGTTTCTTTCCAACACAACATTGTGTTTGTACCTCTAATGGGATATGAATTGGTGTCTCTTCCTCTTTCACAGTTATTCCACTTGCTAGTGTTAATCATATAGCTGAAGCAGCATGATTGGAACTGAGTATAAGCTCCTCTTAACAATGTGCTATTGCTCTCCAACGAGCTACTTCAGATGAGACTTGTAACATCACATCATTCAAGTAAATAGAGAACGAGATTGTTGGACCGTTCGATTAAAACATCTGATGAATCCGACGACCCAAAAGTGGCCGATAAAAGGGTCAACAGTAGTGTTTGGTGGGGCCAGTCTGACAACTTTCTTGATAATTGATCTTTCTCGCTTTTGTATTTTTATGCCTGACCAACGTTACACTGGTGATTCACGAGTCACAAGTGGGGTCCAGAGTGCCCTACATGTTAGCATCCACGTGGCTGAAAGCACCAAGGCGTTCACCTGCCAAGGTCCACCGCAGGTGGCCTAATGATGAGGCTTTAGAAAATTCAGGCGGAAAGACAGTCAAGGAACAGGTAAAGAGACAAGAAGACCCTCTCTTCTTCTCTTTTTTATCATGAAATTAACAGGAAAAAAGACCCAAAAATGTTTTTATCAATTGAATTGAAAATTTCCTTCCTCAAATTTTCGCCGACACTTCAGTTCTTAGTTCTTACTTTCCGTTAGGTTGCGAAGTTAAAACAAAATGAAGATGAAATATCATCTTATATTATGCACAAGATTCCAAGGTCCGTTGCTTAAAGGAAGGAGGTCTAGATCTTGCAAGGCAAACAAATAAAGCAAGGCACCCATAACTGGCAGTTTGTTCTCATTAAGCCTCATTAGATGCTAAATTACAAAACTACAAAACATCTAAAACCCTCTCTGTCGACGACAACAATAATAACAATAATATAATATCCCAATTTCTAAACCCTCACTATTCCTTTTAGCAGCCTGTCCACTGTTCCACCTCCCTCACTCTACCTTTCTCTCTCCATCCCTTCTCTTTTCCTCTAGCCAACAGGTGAATCACCAGCATGGCCATCTTTAAGACCAAAGCTATAGTCTTTTTAAGTGTGGTGCTTCTTCTCTCCTTACCATTTTCATTTTCCTCTTCAATCCATGACCTCCTCGTCTCAAAAGGCTTACCAGCCGGTCTCCTGCCAAAGGAAGTCAAGAACTACACTCTCTCTGAAGATGGTCGCTTAGAGGTGTTTCTTGATGGTCCATGCTTGACCAAGTATGAGGATAGAGTCTTCTTTGACAGTGTAGTGAGGGCTAATCTCAGCTATGGTAGCCTCATAGGTGTGGTCGGTTTGTCCCAAGAAGAGCTTTTTCTTTGGTTACCAGTGAGAGATATCATCGCTAATGACCCAAGATCAGGCCTCATACTATTCGACATTGGAGTTGCTCACAAGCAGCTATCTTTATCACTATTTGAAGATCCCCCTAATTGCAGGCCTCAAGGTACATACCTCTCTTAATCCCATATGACTTTTCCTTAAATTTTTTGAATTTATCAAGTTAAAGATTGTGATTTTCTTCGATTATGTTATGTTTCTGCAATGTATCATTATTTTTTAAAAGTTTTGGTTTCTTGGTTTTGGCACAGTTGATTGGCAGTTTTTGTTTTCACACATATGAAAAAGGGTTTCTGTCAGGAGCGTTTAGACTTTGGTGTTAATGCTGACATGTTTGGGCTGTCTGATAATTCTGAGTCACCCATATGAAAAGGCAGGGTTGGTGTTTCAGTCTCAGAAACTGATTATTATACAGGGCCAAAGGAGGCTACATAACTTTGCTTCACTTGTTTTGTTTGTTTCCGTGTTGTATATTTTGTCTTTTCTCATTGAATTTACATTCCCAGATTGCCATTACGTTCCTAAGAATTATTTCTATTTCTATGCATTCATAGTTAGTCACCCTTTTAAGCCAACCCCTCTCTCTCTCTCTCTCTCTCTCTCTCTCGCTGTTTGTTTCTTAGCTATGCACAGGATATTTAGGTACAGTCTGAAGCTACAGCATCTCTTATTTATTTATTTATTTTGGATGAACGGGTTTTGACTATGAGATCGTGCAGGACTGTTGAAGATTAACCATGAGGACGGGTTTGGGTTTGTGGAGGCCATGAGGTAGGTAGGAAAGCGGCCGCCCCTGAACCATCGTCTTCTCTATATACGAAAGTTGCCTTGTGTTTATTTAGTAGTTTCTCTGATGGTACCCTCAGTATAATGTTTGGGGGTGAGACATAATGATTGTAAGTAAGCTTTGCAATTCTGGAATATAATCTCCTAATCAGTCAGAAGTCTCTAGTTATCCTTAAACGTTACTGATAGCCCGGATTTTCAGGTTGTAGATTTGCTTCTAAAGTGGAACGAAAAGCCTTTCTTGACGGAGCTATAATGTGCCAGCCATTCCACCTCATACTACTTATGGCCATTTTCTTTTGGCCCTCCGTCTCCATTAATCACTCTATTAGTCTAAAGGGTAGCCGAAAGAAACGTAATAAAAATATAACGACGGAGGCCAAAGGTTTCAGTTCCATTGAGCCAATCGATTCAACGGAAGAGAAATGAATCATTGCCTCACAACAACAGTTGACCTTTCTCTTCCAAAGTATATTACAAAATGAGGTTGTTGATCTCCTTCGTAGGTTTAAAAACTAAAGCACAGGATCCAGCAGGTCATCTACCTTTAATAAAGAAATCGACCAACATCGACATGTCTCACCTGCTACAATCTTTTTTACTCGTGCTCTATTTACGTATGCATAACAAATGAACAACGAAACTATAACAGGCAGTGAAGCAGATCCCATATCTCATTTATTAGAGTAAGTTAAATTATTTTATTACCTGAATAATCTGGATAGAACATATAGGCCAATGACATGACCTTTATCGAATGTTAATTTTCCTGCAGTTATTTTCATGCAAGTGCTTGAAATTTTCTGGAAGTCCGCATGTAAAAAAAATAATTTTAACGAAATACAAACAGGTTTTAAGAATTATTTAAACCGAGTTTTATTTATCGAATTTTAAAATATTTTTATAAACTAAAAAAGTGACCCATTATAGTAATTATATTATGGTGGTTAAATTAGGTATCAATGTGAACCGGTTGATTTATGGATGTATCCATAACAAGAAGTGAGGAGTGGGCTTCGAATATGGTAATTGGTAAACATACAAAGCCTACATGGCTACGCTTTCCTTTTAGGATTTTTTTTCCTTCATTTATTTGTATAATGATATGTTCCCACTTTTTTGCTTCATTAAATGCAAAACTCACAATCAGACGATCTATAAATATTTAATAAGCTGAACCACGAAAGGTAAAGATTTTTTGGCATGTACCCGACAAATTCCTCTGTTAAATTTGAGTTTGAATATAATAATTTTGAGTTTTTGGTTTGATATGGGTTAATTTAACTCTATTTAAATAAGAATATAGTACTTGATCCATATTCAATTATTATATATATATAATTCTATAATAATTTTATTTCACTAATGCATATAATCTAAACTTTTAGGCTAAAAGCCTAAATTGGGCCAATCTTTTTTGGATTTGATCAATTTAAGACTAAACCTTTTAATTTGCTCAATAAAAGTCTAAGCGTTCATGAGTCTGCTCAATGTTAGACTGTTTTGAACAGAAATTAGGAAATGTTATACACGCGTTGTTACTATATATAAGAAGTGTGTTTGGAGAGGTTAGGTGAATTTTAAATGCCGCTTGGATTTTTAGAAAAGGAAAAAAAAACATAATATCTTCAATTTTTACATAACCCTAATTTTATCTTAATTCCCTAATAATTACCCTCTCTTTCTCAAACTTAACAAAATGAGCTGTCTTCTTCACACATCATCACTTCAATCTCTCTTGCTGATCTGCCTTCCAAATCAAGGGGTTGTCTTGCCATTTCTTTCCAAGAATCTAGTGCAACATGCTTTTCTTTTAGTTATGTATGGTTCCCAAGTGACTATATACCGCAAAAATATAATTCACAATGCTATTTTTTAATTCCGTTGATTGGTTTGTTAAGATAAATCTAGTGAAATGGTGGAAGATGATGGTTGCAAGACGATTGAGACTAGACCATTGACTAGTGCCTTTACGAGCTCTTCTAACTACTTTAAGATGTATAGATCCAGAAGCTAAAAAGAGACCACAGGTGAGTCAAGTAGTTCGCATGCTTCAATATGAAGAATACCCTATGCCAAGAGAGGTTTGTTACTGAAACTTGCTTTGAGCTTTTATTTTGAGTTCTATTTGGTTTTAGATTGTTATTTAATTACAAGGGAACATTTAAAAATAACATCCATCTCCCTAAATTCTTACCAACTGGAGATGCTTTATTCTCATATAATTTTCATGTGAAGTTCGAGTTACTAGTATCTTTAATTAAATCACAACTACATGTGGCTATGGATGGAATTTTAGGACTGAAGACGATAAAGAAACCTGATAGGAGTAGAATTTTTTAGTCTTGCCAGTGCATGCATATCTCGCTAGTGCATATCTGACACAGAAATGAGTAGTGGTGTAACATCCCGTCCCTATATTAAGAGTTAGAACCTAAAAATATGGTACATGTGAGATCAATAAAAGATTAAGAAAAATATTTTTTCATATTCATGCATATTTTCGCATACATGCACGTAAATTGATGTTCTGTGCACATTTAAAATGATTGTACATGCACTCATTGACATTCCAGGTAAAATTGAATTATAATATGATATTATTGATAATTGTGATTACAGTGATTAAAAATTTAGATTGTGGATTTGAGAATTAGGAATTTGTTTACAACTGTATTGAATGGATTCTGGATTGTGATATATAAAAATTTACATAAGTTGATGAAGAAATATTTGTCTCTATTATGGTTTAGAAGATTACTTATATGATTGATGTATTGTTCATGCATGAAATATATGAAGTGTTAACAAAGGTGTATGATGATGTTAAGAGATGGGGAGATTGTTTGAAGTGAATGTTGGGAAGAAAAATATAGAATGCATAAAAAGTTTGGAAAGTAGAGAATGGGAAATACATAATATAAAGAGTTGCATAACTGATATCTATTTTTGAGGATTTTGAGATTTTTGAGCAAACTTGCATATTTAAGAGTACTGTAAAATTATGGTAAATGAGTTGAATGGAAATAGAGTAGAAAAAGTAAAAATGAAAAATGAGGTGTAAGATTTAATGGAAGAAGAAGCAGTAGTGAATGAAGAAGAGAAGTTAGAAAAGTTAGCATTGATCTGAAACTTCCTTGATTAAACTGTATTGATCTAGGAATATTTTGACAAATTTGTCTTCATAAAAATTCTAGATCTTTATTTAAACTTTTTATTGATATAAAATTTGCGATTTTTGAAGTTCTGGATCAAAAGTTATGGAGGTTTGAAGTTGGATATGTAACTAAGGAAATTCAGACTTTTGCATGAAAGTTGCTATCGTGCAGATGCATGATAGCGACTTTGAAGGTTATTTGCATGATGGAGATTTTGAAGTTAAGGTGAAAGTCACGGAATTGTGAAAATCGCAATCGTGCACATGCATGATCGCGAGTTTGGAATGTTGAGAGGTAGATGAACATCCTTTGGTTTTTTTGGCTATATCTTCTTCATCAAAAATCCAAATGACATGAGAATTAGACCATTGGACTCGTAAGATATTGTTATACCTCTCAACGAAAAATCATAGCCATATGAAATGAATTGAGAGAGATTGAATGTAAAAAGTGGGACTGGTAGAGTGAGTTTGTTCTTAAATAGTTCAACCCAATTTTTGTCTGTATCTCTCTCGCCACCTGTGAGTTACTCACACCTATGACTTCCTAGTCTCACTCACAAATTTATTTGTCACTTCATGCTACAGCGCTTCCTATTGGTTTCTGCATCCGAGAGAAGTTGCAAATTGAACCATCTTGCTTCTTTTGACTACAACTTCTTTTCTAGACCTCCAAATAACCTGATTCTTGAATCAATAGATTTCGAACATATTATTCTATCTCTACAAAAAAATTGGTAGCATTCTGAATTGATTTAAAAAAGGTTGATCTAATGAAAGTGTGGGAATCTGTTGGAACAGTGTGAATAGGAATATTCTACTAAACATCCATCCATATTTTGATTATATTTGGATTTATAAGACTCCAAATGAGATGATTTTTAATTTGGAGTAAACTAGAGAAATAGGGCTATAAATCATGTGAAGAAATTGAACTGTAATTCAATCTCCAAGATATTTAATGTTTAGGTGGAATTTGTGTATAG
>JANIHY010000210.1:56882003-56900004 GCA_027479065.1 Erythroxylum brevipes
TTCAGCACAGCGTTTCATCCTCAGACAGATGGGCAGAGTGAGAGGACTATTCAGACTGTTGAGGATATGTTGAGAGCTTGTGTATTGGAGTTCCGAGGTGCATGGGATCAGTATTTGCCTCTGGTTGAGTTTGCTTATAATAATCAGTACCAGAGCAGCATCGGTATGGCCCCGTATGAGGCGTTATATGGACGATAGTGCAGATCGCCTCTTTATTATGATGAAGAGGGTATGAGGATGCTCGAGGGTCCCAAGTTGATTCAGGATACTGTGAATAAGGTACAGCTGATTCAGAGTCGCATCAAAACGGCTCAGGATAGACAGAATGTGGATCAACATCGGAGAGAGATAGAGTACAGTGTGGGAGACAGAGTGTTCCTCAGAGTATCTCCGTGGAGAGGAGTTCTGAGATTTGGATGGAAGGGCAAGTTGAGTCCTCGGTATATTGGTCCGTATGAGATCCTAGAGAGGGTTGGACCATTTGCATATAGATTAGCTTTGCCGAGTGAGATGTCGCAGTTGCACGACGTTTTCCATGTGAGCATGCTTCGGAGATATCATTCAGACCCGACCCATGTGATTTCGGCTCATGAGATTGCGATAGCCAGTGATTTGAGTTATGTAGAGGAGCCGGTACGGATTATAAGATCGCGGGTCAAGCAGTTGAGGAGCAGGGTGATTCCATTGGTGAAAGTCATTTGGAAGAACCACTCCACTGAGGAGGCGACTTGGGAGACTGAGGAACACATGAGGAGACAGTATCCTCACTTGTTCGATCAGTCAGGTAAGAAATTTTGGGACGAATTTTTTATTAGGGGGGAGAATTGTAACATCCCGTTACCGATGTGAAGGGCATATTGGTAATTCGGATGGTTTAGGATTGGGTGCATGCATATTTTTATCTGCACATGCATTTTTGCCTCTTTCATTATTGATAACTGATTATTATTGCACAAGCGTATGTATGTACATACAGGTATGACTATTTCCTGATTTAATTGTGTAGAGTGGAAAATTGAGTGATAATGGTATAGATTAAGTTTTGAATAAATAAGAATGAATTTTCGGAATTTAATTTGATGGTTCTCGAAATCGAATGGCGATTGAATAGTGAATTTGATTTCGATTTAAAGATAATTCCTATGGATTGGAATTTGACTTGAGAGAATTCAGAACCTATGAATTTGAATGATAAAGATCGAATTGGAGAGATTCGGGAATAGGATCGGGAATGTCATACCATGTATAGTACATAATTTATTCGCTACTTATGCATTATTGAATATTAGAAATTGAGCAATTAATAATGTTAATTTATTCTGATTGTGTTAGAGGCTCAAGTGGAGCGTCGATCGTCCGACGTAGGCGAGACTTCCCGGCAATAGCTCGGAAGTTCTGAAGTGAGTAACCTAGTTGGTTTCTCAACCTTTATGTGTTACATTTTATGCACCTACGTCATGTGAAGTTAAGGAAGGACTATGTGTGTTTGTGTTGATTGATTTCGGACCACAGGTGTTCGAAATATTGGAATATGTTATAGAAGTGCTAATTGTGCATAAATTGTTATTAATTGGTTTTGTATGCAAATTGGATAGGTGATATTAGATTGTGACACGACTAGTGAAATTTGGAACATGTGCATTCATGCATAAAAGTATGATCAGATAATGACAGTTGTGATCGGAGCAGCCACCGTATTCAGAGCTTTAAGCTCAACGCACAGGGCCTCGTGCCCAACGTATTTCAGAGCTTTATGCTCAACGTATCAGGGCTTCAAGCCCAATGTTTTCAGAGCCAATGGCTCAACGTAAATGAGCTCAGGCGCACGGTCACAACAACGTAATAAAACGAAAAGTGTCACATGTGCATTGTATATGTATATGAATGATAAATTGTGAAATATGTGAAAGGCGAAACGCCTTACCTTGTGAAATGAATGGATGCATGAAATATTTCTAAATATGTGATTGTGTAATATTATTTGAACTATGTGTATATGCATGAGTTGGGTGAACCATCGATGATAGTTTCTCGCTGATTTCACAAACTCACCCAACATTGCAATTATTTTTCAGGACAGCGATAGTTGACTCCTAGCTCCAGTTAGCGAGACTTTTCCCGCTGTGTGAGCTCTGGCAAGCGAAGTATGGCTCACAGGTCAGTCAGCTGGAATCTTTTGGGGATCATTTGGGGATGACCTAGTTAGGAGTTGTATTAGCTCTCTTTTGGTTTTGTACAGTTGTAAATATGGCAGAATTGTAAACTCATGGTTTTTAAGAAATGAAATGAAAAGTATTTTAGTTTTAAAATTTAGTGATTTTAATATTGCCGTTTAATAGTATTGATGCCATGTGGTTTAGAGAAATGATCGAATCGTAGTGCACCCTCGTCGTAGGTTATGTATCGGTATGACCTACGGGCGTTCCGGTGTATACCCTACGGTAAGGGGGCGCTACATTAGGTGGTATCAGAGCATGGTTTGACATCTTTTGGGCATAGTAAATTCTAGGCTTGAATTTTTATCAGAAAAGTAGAAATTGATCGAATTTGTGGTTTGTTATAGGTCATCCGTCCTTGGTGATCAGGTAGATCAACCAGCTGACCATGGTTCTATCGGAGCTAGTAGGGAGTCCTCAGTGTCTCGATATGAGGAGCAGCCTCCTAGAGTTCCTGTGAGACGGGAGAGGAGGTATGATCGACTGCGCAAGCAGGGAGCTGTGGACTTTTATGGCAGCACAGACCCTGCAGAGGCTGAGGGATGGCTGGAGAGGACTGAGCGAGTCTTTGACCAGATGGATTATGATGCTGAGGAGAGGTTTGATTATGCAGTCTCTCTCCTTCAGGGTCCAGCTTATCAGTGATGGAAGACTGTCTCGGGCAGCACCATCAGGCCTTGCTTATTGACATGGGATGATTTTCTGAGGGCATTCAGAGATAATTACATGCCCAAGGTGTATCTTGAGATGAAGATGCAGGAGTTCCTTGAGTTGAGATAGGGTACTATGACAGTGGCAGAGTATGAGGTGAGGTTTAATGAGCTGATGGGGTATGCCACTGTTCTGATTGCTACAGAGGCCGATAGGTGCCGGAGATTTGAGGGAGGGCTTAATTTGGAGATCCATACCAGGTTAGCCCGATCTGATATGGGCACCTTTGTTGAGTTGAGGGCTACTGCAGTTCGGGTTGAACAACTTCTGAGGCAGAGTCAGACTGAGACTGGTCAAGGATCTCGGAGTAAGAGATCTAGTGACAGTCAGGGCAACTCTGGTAGGAGTTTTAGCAGACGCCAGAGCAGGAGCTTTAGATCTTCAGGAGGATCCAGACAATCGGGTTTTGTTTAGAGGGGGAGATTTTGGCAGACTGGTAGTGGCAGTGGTAGAGGTTCAGGCCAGATTCTCCCGTTGTGTGAGTATTGTGAGAGGAGATATAGTGGAGAGTGCTGGAGATTTACTGGAGCTTGTCTCAGGTGCGGCTCTATGGAGCATCAGATCAAGAACTGTCAAGATACTGTAGGAGCCCAGTCCACTATGACCTAGTGTTCTGGCAGTAATACCATAGTACAACAGAGTCGAGGTGGTGGACCTGGACTGAGGGGCCGAGGCAGAGCCCGAGGTAGAGCTGGAGATTCCTTTGTGGGGACCGAGGGTCGTGGCAGCCGACCACAGTCCCAGGCCAGGGTCTACGCCATGACTAGGCAGGAGGCCCAGGATTCTCCGGATGTTGTTGCAGGTGTGCTTCTGATCTCTGGTATTGAGGCTTTTGCATTGATAGATCCAGGGTCCACGTATTCTTTCATTGCACCGTATTTGGCATGTAGATTGCATGGGGATAGGGAGATATTGCAGTATGGGTTAGAGGTGAGTACACCTCTAGGTAGTGCTACTGCTTTGGGAGAGGTCTGCAAGGGGTGTTCGATCCAGATTGATCTAGCAGTGTTGCGTGCAGACCTGATAGTGTTGTCTTTGAGAGAGATTGATTTGATTCTGGGGATGGACTGGCTTATTGTCCATAGGGCTATTATAGACTGCTATACCAAGGAGGTTGTGTTAGAGTCTCCTGGTCAGCCTAGAGCAGTGTTCAGAGGAGTTAGTCAGGCAGTGCCAACTAGGATGATTTCTTTTCTGAGTGCCCTGAGGTTGATGCAGGGAGGTTGTGAGGCCTATCTAGCCCACGTGGTTGATACCAGAGTTGAGCAGAGGTTGCAGGATATTTCTATAATCAGGGAATTTCCAGATGTGTTTCCTAAGGAGTTATCGGGTTTGCCGCGGGATCGGGAAACGGAGTTTTCCATTGACCTCGTTCCAGGTACTGCTCCTATATCTATACCTCCGTATAGGATGGCACCTATGGAACTGAGGGAGCTAAAGGCTCAGTTGCAGGAGTTGTTGGAGAAGGGATTCATTAGGCCCAGTGTTTCGCCGTGGGGAGCTCTAGTTCTGTTTGTGAAGAAGAAGGATGGGACTCTGAGACTGTGCATCGATTATAGGCAGCTGAATCGGGTAACAGTAAAGAACAAGTATCCCCTGCCTAGGATCTATGATCTGTTTGATCAGTTGCAGGGAGCTCAGGTGTTCACTAAGTTGGATCTGAGATCAGGATATTACCAGTTGAAGATAGCAGAGGCTGATGTGCCTAAGAGTGCTTTTAGGAGCAGGTATGGGCATTTCGAGTTCCTAGTGATGCCGTTTGGGTTGACTAATGTCTCGAAAGCTTTCATGGCTTTGATGAATAAGGTTTTTCAGCCCTACCTTGACCAGTTTATTATTGTGTTCATTGATGACATATTAGTGTATTCGAGGGATAGACAGGAACACGCGGAGCATCTGAGGATTGTTTTGCAGCTTATGAGGGATAAGTAGTTGTATATCAAATTTAGTAAGTGTGAATTTTGGCTGGATGAGGTGGTATTTTTGGGCCATATAGTGACTGGAGATGGTATTCAAGTTGATCCTCATAAGATTGAGGCAGTTATGAATTGGGAAGCCCTAAGGAATGTGTTAGAGATGCGGAGTTTTCTAGGATTAGTAGGTTATTACCGGAGGTTTGTCGAGGGGTTTTCAGTGATCTCAGCCCCTCTAACAAAACTTCTGAGGAAAAATGTGGCTTTTAGATGGACTAAGGAGTGTCAGAGGAGTTTTGAGGAGTTGAAATATCGGTTGACTACGACACCGGTGTTAGCTTTACCGTCGGGGTCAGGAGGTTTTGAGGTTTTTAGTGATGCTTCGCAGCAGGGATTGGGTTGTGTTCTGATGCAGCATGGTAGAGTGATTGCTTATGTCTCGAGACAGTTGAGGTCTCACGAGATAAGCTATCCTGTACATGATTTGGAGTTAGCTGCAGTTGTTTTTGCCCTGAAAATCTGGAGACACTACTTGTACGGTGAGACGTTTCAGATTTTTACTGATCATAAGAGTTTGAGGTATCTGTTGAGTCAGAGGGAGTTGAATTTGAGACAGAAGAGATGGATAGAGCTGCTTAAAGATTATGACTGCACGATTGAGTATCATCCAGGGAAGGCCAATGTGGTGGCAGATGCATTGAGCAGGAGATCTCACATCAGTGCGGCTCAGATTCAGATTGGAAGATTGCCTAGTTTGATTCAGGTGAGAGCTCTGAATGTACAGATGGATTTGAGTCAGGATGGAGCTCTGATCGCTACTTTGAGGCTTAAGCCGGTATTGCACGATAGGATCAGGATCCCGTATTGGTGAGACTGATGGAGAGAGTCAGATCTGATTTGACTTTCGATTTTGAGCTGAGAGATGGGACTTTGTGGATGGGACATAGATTATGTGTTCCGGATGTGGATGATCTGAGGCATAAGATTCTAGAGGAGGCGCATGTGGCAGCCTATGCTATGCATCCAGGTACTACCAAGATGTATAACACGCTTAAGTTGCATTTTTGGTGGCCAAGCATGAAGAGGCAGGTGGCGGAGTTTGTTTTTCGGTGTTTGACGTGCCAGCAGGTTAAGGCTGAGCACCAGGCTCTAGTAGGAAAATTGCATTCGTTGCCCATTCTGGAGTAAAAATGGGAACGAATTACGATGGATTTTATTATGGGATTGCCTAGGACGCCGAGGCATCATAATGCGATCTGGGTCATTGTGGACAAATTGACTAAATCGGCTCACTTCTTGCCATTGAAAGAGAATAATACTCTCGATCAATTGGCCCAGAAGTATGTGGTAGAGATTGTGCGACTGCATAGGGTCTCAGTGTCTATTGTCTCAGACAGGGATCCCAGATTTACTTCGAGGTTCTGGACGAGTTTGCAGTCGACTATGGGTACTAGGTTGAACTTCAGCACAACTTTTCATCCTCAGACAGATAAGCAGAGTGAGAGGACGATTAAAACTGTTGAGGATATGTTGCGAGCTTGTGTATTAGAGTTCTGAGGTGATTGGGATCAGTATTTAGCTCTGGTACAGTTTGCATATAATAATCAATATCAGAGCAGTATTGGGATGGCACCGTATGAGGCGTTGTATGGGAGGCAGTGTAGATCGCCTCTTTATTGGGATGAAGAGGGTATGAGGATGTTAGAGGGTCCCGAGCTGATTCAGGACACTGTGGATAAGGTAAAACTGATTCGGAGTCGCATTAAGGCGGCTCAGGATAGACAGAAGAGTTATGTGGATTAACATAGGCGAGAGATGGAGTATGCTGTGGGAGGTAGGGTTTTCCTCCGAGTGTCACCTTGGAGAGGAGTTCTGAGATTTGGCCGGAAGGGCAGGTTGAGCCCTCGGTATATTGGTCCTTATGAGATCCTCGAGAGGATTGGACCATTGGCGTATAGATTGGCATTGTCGAGTGAGATGTCGCAATTGCATTATGTCTTCCATATGAGCATGCTCTGGAGATATCGTTCAGACCTGACTCATGTGATTCCTGTTAAGTCAAAATGACTTTACTTAGATATAATTTTGATGAATAACAAAGAGAACAATAAAAAGATTAAGTCATACAGACGAAGTCACACAGACGAAGTCATCAAGACGAAGTAAAACAAACGAAGTCATCAAGACGAATTCATCAAGACGAAACATAAAAGCAGACGCAGATGCAGACGTAAAAAAATATAGACGCAAACAGTAAAGCAGACGCAGACGCAAACAGTAAACCAGACACAGACACAGAAACACAGACGTAAGAAAAGACAGACGGAGAAAAGCAGATGCAGAATTCAAAAAGAAGACGAAGGAGTCAGTTCAAGTTAGTTACAGAACTCAATTGATTAACCGTTTCTTCAAAGATTCAAGAAACAAGAATCAAGAAGCAGTTGGAGACGAAGGCTATAAATACAATTCGAAGTCGAAGATTGCAAAGTTAGAGAAATTTAGTCAAGTTGAAAATTTAGCAAAATTACATCTACGCTTTTTCTGTGAGAAAGTAGTGCAGATAGCCTGCAGAGGCTAAGTGTAAAAGAATACTGATTGTAGAGACCTGAAGAGGCTCGCAAAGAATACTTGTAAAGTTGAAGAGATAGTGAAATCTCATAAGGAACTCTGAGGACTGGACGTAGCCCACGGTTTGGGGTGAACCAGGATAAATCACTGTGTCAACTACTCTCACTCTCTATATCTCTATATTTCAGATTCAAGTTTTTATCATTACTTAGTTCGTAAACAAAGTTTTTCAAAAGTTTTGATTAATTAGCATCTATTGAAAAGTTCGGTAAAAGAATTTTATTTCTAACAAACAATTTTTGAAAGAATTTTCAAAAAGGGGAATATACAATTCAACCCCCCTTTCTCGTGCATTCTTATATCGTTTCCTAAGTATTGTATTAACGTGTGATTCACTTCAGCTTTAACAACATATCACATCAAGAATTTATCCAAATTTTTTTTGGTTAAAATAGAAAAAAAGGCCCTCTAAAGCATGGATTTTCACCTTTTTAAATATATCAAGCACAAGATATCAAGAATTTGTGATAAACATTCATACGCAAATGGAAAATAACACAAAGCGTCCTCTAAATCTTAGAGTGTCACCTTCTGACATTTTGAATTTGTTTTTAGAATAGTAAATACTAATATAGGAACGAAAGTATTACTAATGAAACAAATAAAAAAGAATGAAAAGGAGTAGAAGAGGAGGGATACACTAGAGTAGAAGCTAAAGTAGAATATTCCTCATGAATGAATGAAGGAAGAGCATTATAACCATTCGAAGATTTAGAAAAAGGAGACTTTACATATAGAGGTAATGGCAGAAGACCTTTGTTATCATTGAGGAGTGATGAAGAGGAAGGGTAAGAGGGGTTAGGAGAGATGGTGGTCAGATTAGTGATTGTCAAGACAAAGGGAGGGACGAGTTGGGTAAGGAATAGTGGTGAAAAGGGTATCTCCGTACTAATTAAGGTAAGAAACAATCTTTTTAAAAGTTGGCGGGAATTTAGTTAGTTAAAGTAGGAAGTTGCTAATAATCAATATCTAGAGGTTAGAAAGAAAAGGCAGAACATGATGAACGTGAATCTTAGAGAGAGGGGAGAACCTCTCACTCTAAAAAGTTTGTATAACATCTTCATGACATCTAAAGCACTTTACATTAGATTTTGTCAACATCAGTATTTATCGTGAAGTTGGTCACTAGTAGCTTTGCGATTCTTATTGACATCTTTATTTTCACAATCTCTTTATCCTCAACCTCTATTTCTACCTTCACTTCTTCCTTTATAATTGTTGGAATGAATATTGATAGAAGCCTTCATTGCTTGCTTCTCTACATATGATCCCTACTGACATTTCTACTTTCACAATCTCTTCATCCTCTATCTCTATCTTTACCCCTTCTTTTACAATTTCTAGAATAACCCTTAGTAGAAGCCTTCAATGCTTGCTCCTTTACTTTTGAACTTTAGTTCATGGACTAATAAGAAGCTTTTGCAATCAAGAGATATTGCATCTATATCTTTTGACTCTTCAACTGAGTAGGCAATATAATTAAACTTCGACATCAGGAAACATAAAATATTTTTCAAAAATAGTGACTTCGTCTATCTTTTCATTGTAAAACCACATCTTTTTACTTATCTCTATTATTTTGGTATAATAAATGTTGACAAAATTGTCATCTTTCATCCCTAAAGTCTTAAAATTACTTCTTAGGGCTTAAAGTTGTGCACACTTTACCCTAACAAAGTCTTGATAATTCTCTTTATAGAGTTCCAAATATCTTTACAAGTTTCTTTGCAAAGTTTCTAAGATGAGACATCAATAACCTAATAGAGATAATTTTTTTACCTTCTAGCTTCCAATTTGGTTTTCTAGGAATTTGTTAAAGCCATGTCTTTTGGTGGGTCTTGAATTCCATATTCGATAACTAGCCAAGGCTCCTTTGACTAAAAGAAATCTTGATTAGCATACTCCGGTGATCATAATAACCACTAAAGTATGGGATGACTACTAGCACAAAATTAGAATATGTAAGCCTAGGATAAATGAGAAATAGATTAAAGAAATTTGTTCTCACGTGTTTTCACTCTTAAATCTTAAACTTTGATACCATTATTTGAAAGAGAATACAAAATAGATAGAAGTGTTATCTTTCTAAAGACAAGATAAGCTAAAAACTTAAATTTTCACCCAGAGTTTTGAAGCCTTTATTTAAGGAAATACAAAATAGAAACAATATAAAGAGATAACAACAAATTAAATATTTAATCAACTCTTAAAAATTAAGATAAATTGAATTGAAACAACTAATTATATAAGATATAATAAAAAGCAAATAGATAAGATGTGAATTTTTTAATAAAAAGCAAATAGATAAGATGTGAATTTTTTTTAATCTAAATAGACATTTGTAGAGAATCCTCACAATAGGAGTGTGGGTGAATATCGATTCCGTGATCTGTATCATGATTTTCTACCATGTCATGCTGGTCTAAAGGTCTCGTATTAAGCGAACGAAGGCAAATAATAGGTAAGGAAAATGTTGGTGTTAGTGATCCGATCAATTTGAAGAAGCTATACTTTAAATGCTTATGACTACTGGGCAGGGTCCTGTTGCTCTGAAAGAGGTAGCCACCGCGTTTTGCCGCTGTTAAGGCTTATTTCCGTCACTAACAAGAAAAAAGCAGATGGCAACTTAAAATTAAAGGAGAAGCATTTTTTTGGATCTTGGTGCTGATTTTGAGTGAATTTGAAAAGTCCTGGCTGGGAATTCCAAGGCCAGAAGTCAAAATGAGGTTTAACTTCAAGTTTCAGCCTTGTATGGAAGTAGTTTATTCCTGTGCACCAGAAAATTGTGTTAATAGGTAACTCCGCAAATCCTTGAATTATTTTATCCGGCTATCAAAACATTTGGCAGCCAAAATGCGTGAAACGCACAGCTATTTCACTTTTTTTACAAGTTGCTTTGCATAGTAGCTCTTCTTCACATGGTTGGCTTGCGTCTCTTTTGTTCTCTTCTTTCACCCATCTTGCCACACTTGTCATGTACTTACTTAACATTTATTTATAAATAAAGTAGCTTTAAACCCAATCAAACTTGGTTCCTTCTCTTTTTATTTCTTTTTCTGGTTTAGCTTGTGAGATAACCAGATAAATGAATAGACTTGTTTCTCTTCATGATTTGTTTTAGAAAGGGGGAGAGATATATAGAGAGATAGAACAGCATTACCTAATATTCTCACATATGATCAATGGCAAAGTCACCTCCGGAGCTAGCGAGTAGTCGACTCACTAATCCCAGTCCCAACAAGGCCAATTTTCCTAAGCAACGTACTATGGGACCATTTACTTCCTATTCTCCTAAGCTATTCATCTTGCTTCTAGCTACTTGTGCCGCTCTCTTCACTCTGTTCCATATCCAATCTCTCCATACCCCACCACTCGAATCTTCATCGTCAATACCACCATGGTTCCTCGTGCATCAATGGAATAATTGTAAAGCCTCCAACTGTACCCAAGATCAGCTTCTTCGATCGGCCATGGTCAAAAAACTAAAGCAGTCAGTCACGTTTCTCCCACTGAAGGACTTGCGTTATTCAGACAAAGCCCTTCAAGGCCATACATGGTTCATGAGTTCTATGTATGATAGTCATGAAGACGGTGAGGTACAATATCAGCAGTTTCCTTCAGAACGCTCAAAAGGTAGGCTACTTTGCCTGAAAGGAAGGGACACACATGATGGTTCTTGGAACTCTTACGCACTTGCATGGCCTGAAGCCCTACCCTTGAATGCTACACTCATGAAGGGTCTGACTTTTGTGTCATATAACCATTACAATTACGATAACATTTGGCATGGTCTTTCTGCTGTATTCCCATTTGTTGCCTGGTATAAAAAGAACGGCTGCATCTCTCCGGAGAGATGGATTTTGTACCATTGGGGTGAACTGAGGTTCAAGATGGGTACTTGGCTGAGGATCCTAGTGGAAGCTACATTTGGTGGAAGTCCATACATTGAAGGGTTTGAGTGGGCTAATAATGATGAGGCAGTTTGTTTTGAGAAAGCTGTGGTTATGAGGCACAATGAAGGAGGCATGTCAAGGGAAAGGAGGATGGAGACCTATGATTTGATAAGATGCAAGGCAAGAGTTTATTGTAATGTAAGTTTGCAAGGTAGGATTGCTGACGTTGATCAACAGGGATTTCCGGTGATCGGAATGACCTTATTAATGAGGACAGGGCCGAGATCATTAAAAAATGAATCTATGGTGATCCATATCTTTGAAAAGGAGTGCGCTAAGGTTAAAGGTTGCAGGTTGATTGTGGCCCAATCCAATAATCTAACAGTTTGTGAACAGGTTAGTAGTATACTCCTAATTTATAGTGGCCAATATATTACAATTGATTTCTTGTTTTAATATTCTGATTGATAATCTTTTCATGCAACCTAATTCTAACCGAAAACACTTGCATATGGCTCCCACTTAAGGTAATGCTATAAAGAAAAGTTACTAAAAGAGGCTGCTTTTAGTAGAGCCCTAAACGAATATTACTTAATTAGGTTCTTGAACACTTGGGATTCGAAGGTCAGAAAGCTTTTGCACATAGTAACGATATAATTTAGAAAATGATGTGTTGATACGGCAGGTGAAGTTGATGAGCATTACAGATATTCTGGTGTCTCCTCACGGAGCTCAATTGACCAACATGTTCCTAATGGACAGAAACAGTAGTGTAATGGAATTCTTCCCAAAAGGATGGTTAAAACTCGCAGGCGTTGGCCAATTTGTGTACCATTGGATTGCCAGCTGGTCGGCTATGAGACACCAAGGCGCTTGGCGAGACCCCGACGGCGATGATTGCCCTTACCCGGAAGATGATCGTCGGTGTATGTCCATTTACAAAGGTGGCAAAATTGGCTTTAACGAGACCTACTTTGGTGAATGGGCTAGAAATGTTCTTAATGAAGTGAAAGCTAGGAAGTTGGAAGAGTTGGCCAATAGGACCGCAGCTATTGTTTCAACTCCTACTTGTGGTTGTGGCTGAAAGGCTATACTTCAGGCGAATTTCAAATGTAAATTTTGTTTTCTTTCAATGAAACTAAGGCAGAACCGATTTTCCATTTTTATCCTGTTCATAGGACCATTGGTTTAGTCAATTTTCAAGCTAATCAAGTCTTCGTTTATTTTGTGGTGTCAAGTGCAAAGCTGATTAGTAGAATAAAATTTCAACGCAAGCTGGCTAAGACCAATGTAGTAAACTGAGGCATAACTCAATCGTATTGAAAAACCTGGAGTCATTAATTAACCTTGAACATTTTAATATGATATTTAGTCCACCAATCCACACTACCAGATTGTAGATTTCGGTGCAGATGACTTTAACTTAATCTTCGCTCTGGTCAGTCCAATATAGCAAAAGCTGACTTCTTGGGAAATCAAAACAGTCATGGGCCAGGCTGTTAGCCATATTTTCTAGGCCTGAGCATATTTTCTTTTACATTAATTCCAGAACAACCAACCTGAATTTGACAGGGTATGTTCCTGCTTCCATTATTTTCTCAGTGCTCAAAAGTTGGAATATCTTTATAAGCTACAACGGAAATCAAAGATCGAGCGATAGAGAGAGATCAATCTGATATATTAGTCAGCTATGACATAAACAGTCACATCAATGACAGAAATCAATCCCAGGCGGTACTCTCTATCCAATAGAGTGGACCAAATTAAAACGGGAGAAGTAGGTCATGGACGTGACTCCAAACCATACTAAATTAAGCAAAATAGATATCGAATAGTGAAATTATTGGAGACATAATAATTAGATTAATATGTAAGAGTGGGAGAGGAAGGGAGGGACAGAGGGGGCCGCAGCTACCTGGTCTGGTTAAGGGTTGAATACACATCAAACCAAATGGGGACATCCATGTGGGGGAGAGAATGGAAGGCAACGTGGCTCGTTTCCCACCACTATCTTCACAAAGATCTGCGCGACATTGATCATGCAAGTATATATCCCAAAGGAATGGGTAGATATTATTATTATTATTCTCATTTTAAACTTCTAAAACCTCTCCAATTATTTCTTTTTTATCTTTACATAAGAATAACTATGAATACGAAAAATGCCCCAATTTAATGTTCGAGGAATTAAAAAGAATTATGCTTTCAACTAAAAACTTAATTGACTGTAAGCATTGAATCCTGGTTGAAATTAAAGGATATATTGTAAATGTACCTCAATATTGGAATTGTGTAGGAATTTATAATCATATTTATTAATTTTACTCTTAACAAAACATGAAGATTGAAGAATATGTACTAGTTATTTAATTTATTTCAATGCATATCACAAAGTTGTGCAATTTCGACGAATAATTATTAGAAGTTTTAAATAATAAAACTTAAGTACATACTATTGTTTATTGAAAAATCCTCGCTTTTCTGCGAGTTTAGGGCCAATGACAATACAAGACAGCCTGCTTTCAGAAAGTCAGTGGCTGCAAGTCATTTTGAGATATTTATTAGAGCGTAGAAATCCCATCCCATCACGGCGACAATGGAAAAGAAGATAAAAATGAGTCCCGATACGTCATGACTCCCATCCAAAATTGTGGGGTCAAGTCTGTCTTCCTGTTTTCCGTTGATTCCAAGCAGAATTTATGCGCAGTTAATCATTGTAGACGCAATCAATGTTCATGAAATTTACAAAAAGCTTAATATACTTTGTTTAAGTTCGAGTGCGATCATTTATGGTCCAAGTTCAGATCTTCTGTCTAATATTATGGTATCTTATTATATCAAATGAATCTCAGCCGTTTATTTATGTGAATCTTGAATAGGTCTCGCATGGATCCCGTAAAATAAATAGTTAAAATTTTATAAAACAGAATAAAACAAAATAATATTAGACAGAATTTCTTAGTTCTTATCGTTCACAATATCGGATGGAGACGGGCGATGGTTTTGGTGCAAGTTGCAACAACTATCCCTTTTTGGCCTCAGATATTTTTCCTTTTAGTCACAAGTCTCCTAGTTATATATAGTGCTATTACATACTGCTTTACCGTATGCTCATAGATCCTTGTATGCACTTTAGCATGAAAATTATTGTAAATGCAGCTATTATTTTTAAGAATTACTAATAAGTAATTAAAATTACAGTTAATATAATAGACTGTAATATTTATAAAAATAAAAATTCTTAACATCTTTTACAATTCTTTGATGAATTAATTTTTACTTTTTATATTATGAAATTTATTGTATATAATTTTCAATTTGTGGAGATTCAATAAGTTAAAATCAAAATTTGGTAATTATGAAGCCAAATTATGTGATGAAGATAAATGCAAAGCATTAAGCAGTTATTTATTTAGACTAGGGTGAATTCATTTTTATGTGGACTTGAATATATTATGTGTTCTTAGTGCTTCTGCGATTTTAAACTTAGACCTTAGCCATGGAATTAAGATTTTTTAAAACTTCTTTACATCCTGTGGACTTTTACACGTTTAGGCAACAAATATATTACAGCATTAGGTAATGTTTCACCACCTACTATAGGCTAATTCTTTCTCCCTACCTCTTCATTGCATTCTTATTAACAATTGCATCAAGTTACATCTTAATAGATAAGCCTCCTGATTCTATTTGATAGAATTTAACTACTTTTAGTAATAAGTGAATTATAGAGTCGAATATTCTTATGTTTCTAGTCAAGTTGCATGTTCCATGAGAGAAAGTTGTTAATTTATGCCCTATAACTAATTGATTAGTTATAGTTTATAGGCAAAATAATTTAAAGATATTATGTAACTTATATATATTTAAATGTATATGATATATATGATAAAATTCATGAGATAAATGTATATTGCAAATAAAATTATGATGAAATTATAATTATGATATTCATATTGCATAAGTATTATCCCTAAATTTTTCATGGTTATTCTTCTATTAAAACTGAACATTAAATAACTTTAAAAAATAGCATACATTATGTTTCTTTATTACGAGAAAAGTAATCAATTTCATAGACTAAAGTAAGAAGATACTTAAACAAAAGTATGGATACTTATTAGATAACAATTTTACTTAACTGACCCCATATGAGAATTCCATTTAGAACATTACTTGTATATATGTCTATGAAAATTCTCACTGTGATGATTTTATAAGTGATTCTTTCAATTAATGTTAAATAAAGTGCACTATTTAACTATTTCCTATTTTTTTAAAAAGTAGTGATTGTAGTTTTTTTTTTAATTTAAGCATGTGTTTATTTTTGAATTTTTTTTAATGTTAAGTTGTACTTGAGTTAGTGGACTGTTCATTTTACTTGTCTGTTGGAAAACATTTTTAGATATAGTGGAACATATCACCCACTTTTCCTTATTTTTAGCTCGTGTTTATATATAGTTTGTTGTAGTGTAAGCCTATATAACTAGGTCATGAATGTTGTTCAAAGTGAAAATGCAATGAACAATTTTTTTATTGCCAACAATTTTGATATTAGAGCTCCAGGAGTTTTACAGGCTTGTGTGGATAGAGTAATTTTTTTAATGAGTGTTCAGCCTTTGGTGCAATGACATCAAATAATTTTTCTCTTCTTATCCTTATTTTTAATGAAGAAAATTATCACTCATAGGCCATCAAAATGTAAACTTATTTAAAACCCTTGAGTGTGTGACAGGTAGTAGAGCTTGATTTTAGTCTTATCCCTCTTTCAAAAAATCCCACATCAAATCAAATCAAAAAGCATGATGAAGAAATGTGCAGGGAAACAAAAACCTCTCTTATCTACATTCGACTATGTTAGAGAAAATTGTTACAAGAATAGTGACTTATGAATCACCAAAAGAAGCATGAGAGAAGCTTAAGGAAGAGTTCAAAGACAACAGTCAAATAAGGTTTATGCAAATTTTGAATCTCAGAAGAAAATTTGAGATGCTAAAGATGAAGAAATCCGAAGGTTTTAAGGAATATTGAAATAAGCTCATGTCCATTGTCAGTCAAATCAAATTGTGTGATGAAGATTTTCCTAGTTAACAAGTAGTGGACAAGCTTCTTGTGACTCTTCCTGAAAGGAATGAGTCAAAAATTTCCTCATTTGAAAATTCTAAAGATCTATAAAAAATAATCTTTGTAAAGTTACTTGATGCTCTTCAAACTATGGACCAAAGAAGATCAATGAGGGATAATGAAATTGAAGAAAAAGTTTTTCGAGCTTATTTAGCCAATACTTCATCATCAAAACAAAGGAAAATATTCCTTAATGTAGCAATTGTAAGAAGTTTAGCCTTGAAGAAAAGAGCTCTCAGCATGAGGGAAAACCTCAATGTTACAAATGTAAAAGATTTGAACATTTGTGAAAGAATAACAAATTTGAAAATGAAGAACAAACAATTTAACAAAATATTAGAGTGAGATGTCCATTGTGGAGAAATGTGCTCCAAAATATTAGAGTGGTGATAAAGGGCACTAACAAATTTAGTTATGATAATGAGAAGTGCATAATATTGAAGAAATTTGCTACAAAATGTGAGGAGAGAAGTACCCAATGAAGTCTGAAGTAAAGGGGAGTGTTGATTAAAGTGTTTCAAACTACTACTTAGTTATCTCCTATTTTTAAAAATAATGGTTGTATTGTTTTGTTATTTAAGCATATGTTTATCATTGAAATTTTTTATTTTAAGTTGTATTTGAGTTAGTGGGATGTTCAACTTACTTAATTTTTGGAAAAAAATTTTAGATGTTAGTGGGATATGTTACCTACTTTACTTTATTTGTAGCTTATGTTTATCTCTAGTTTATTACAATGTAAGCCTATATAACTAAGTCATGAATATTGTTTAATGTGAAAATGCAATCTATATTTTTTTTATTTCCAACATTTAGGATCTTCAAAGTAAGTATAAGGATTGTTATGTTTTGATACTACGTATGACCTATTTTAGTTAAGGTTAGCTTGGTCGATAGTTATTAGATAACATGAATTTTATGGAGGTAGTTAAGTAATCGATATATGATTTATCAACCTAATTATCGGTTAATAATGATTCGAGAAATCCTTAGTCAAAGTAGAATAACACTTTGAAAATAATTTTCAAGGGTGATTAATTGAATCAATTACTAGTGATGAAAAATTAACACTATTAGACTTAAATAGACTAGACCTTAATTATATGCTTTAATGTTCAATTAGAACATTATATGAGGAAAATTGAATTATATAGAAATCATACACAGAAAGATTAGTGAAAATTGCTTGGAAATTTTTAAATATTTGAGTAGAAATGATGCATTACTATATGAAAATCTTGATCTATGTATATAAATTGTTTAATTAGAGAATTGAATACAAATTAAAGAAGTTTTTTTTATCTAATCCTAGATATGATTATATATATTGTCAACATATTTGAAAACTTAATATATCACACACAAAGAATGAGTTGAAGAAAGAAAAGGTCTTTTAATTAAGTTGTACTTAATTATAAATTTTAAGAAATTTTATGATTAAATATAAGACATTAAATAAACAATGATCAATATAAGATATGAGATCTTATTTAGACATAATTGATATTTAATTAGA
>JANIHY010000210.1:56900104-56913852 GCA_027479065.1 Erythroxylum brevipes
GGTGTCGGGATCAGTTCGCGTCTGCATTAGTATAGGGATGTATTTTGTGTATTAAATTTCTGCAAGATATTCAGATTAGATATTTGTTCAGTGGGCTTAATTGTGTAATGTGTGAGTGATTTTGTAAAATGAGAGAGGTTCTCTGAGTTTTGAAATGTAGCGAGTGTTCTAGTACGCCACCTTCGCGGGGCACGAGCTCGGATATCACCATCGATATCGGGTTCAGGTCTGACGGGAGTGGGGTGCTACACATATGATTTGATTGTTTTGTGTATTGCTACTTTTTTTTCTGTTTCCTTTTATTTTCTTCGTTAGCTTCTTTTTGTAGAAACAGACATATTTTCTAATTATGAAATTGAATTCTTCATCTCCATCTATTTGCAACTCCATTTCACTTTCATCACCGTTTGATGGATTTGATTCATCAACTACTTTTAGTGCCATTTCTCTTCTATATGAAGACCCTTCATCTCGCCTAAGCTCGACTTAATGGATCATCAAATTTCCTCTTAACCAATCGAGTAAATTAGTGTTAAGATCTTTTGCAGTTTCTAGAGTTGTCACTTAGGTCTTTATTTTAGGTCTCTATTCCTTTGGCAATGACCTTAGAATCTTCGTTACAAGCTCATCATTGGGATATACCTTTCCTAAGTTCTTTAAGGTTGTGATGACATTGTTGAACTGTTTGAAGAATTCGTCTATAGCCTCTCTTTGTTTCATGCAAATAGTTTCGTATTGATGGATTAAAAGACTTATTTTATGTTTCTTTACCTAATTCGTTCCTTCAAAAGTAACTTGAAGTTTGTCCCACATTTACTTTGATGTAGAATAGTAGGATATCTTTTCATACTATCATAAAGATATTGCACAGATCAGATAATGTCTTGCTTTGGCATTCAGCTATCAATTTCTTCTATCAACACCAGTCCACACTTCTACATTGTCAGTAACAGGAGGTGTAGCTCTAATTTTGATAACTTGCTAGATTTTGATATCTACAAATTACAGATAAATAGTAATTCTCTCTTTCTAATAAGAATAGTTGTTTTTAATGAAATAAGGATGCTTTGAGATGGATTGTCCTTCAAGACTTCTTAAATTGTTTGCCATGATCTATCACATGCTGTAAAACACAATAAATGTGAAACTTCTTTCTGATACCAAATGATAATACAAAGACATGCAAAAGGGGGAAATGGGTGAATTGCGTGTGACTTAAAAAAATTCATAAGTTATTATCAATTCGTGTAAACGATAAGAACCTACTAAATTTTAGCAGAAAAAGTCTATAACTAGAATGGGCCTATTAAAATAAAAGGAGTCAGTTAATGTTAAAAAAATGAAAGGAGCCTATTAATGTTAAAAATGAAAGGAGTCTGTTAATATTTAAAATGAAAGGAGCCTATTAATGTTAAAAACAAAAGGAACCTCTTGTAATATTAAAATAGAATAAGCCTATTCCAAAAGTGAATGAGCCTCTTATAAATTAAACATACACACTATAATGAAAGAATTTAAAAGTTAAGAAAGAGAGAGTGACACAGTCGATTTATATTGGTTCAGCTTATAATAAAGCCTACGTACAGTCCTCAAGTATTCAATTTGAGTATTTTGCTATAAAACTCCAAGTAGTAAATTTTCACAAGCCTTTTTAAGCTCACAAGTACATATTTTTCAAGGTTCTTTTACCTTCCACACTCCCAATGTTTAACAAGATTAAAGGGTTTAACAGTCTCTCTCAATAGAGTGTTTTTACTTTCTAAGACAAAAAGAATTTGATATAGATATAACTTTCAAGAATATTGATGTTGGTGAAAGTAATTTGTAAATCTGTGTATTATTCGGAAATGCAGTGACTATGACGTACCACTTCCATAGAGCATATGCCTAAACATCCAGAGGATATTCGAGAACATATCCTATGATAAGGATATGATAGAATAGTCATATTAACTTATTATGGCATCACATATAACATAAGTATTCCAAATGATCAAATCTCCTTATTCCATCAACAAAATAAACTTATATTGTATCATTACAATTCATATCCATGTATTTGCATTACATAACATTTGAGAGTTTACAAACTCCATACAAAATGTTTAACAAGAAATAAGAAGCCAAACAAACACATCCTAACTAGACTCCTCAAATATCAACTAACTAGACCTTTGAGCCATTCTTGTTCTCAAAATGAAAGTATTAGAATTCTATTTGGTTGCTTTAGAAGATAGAACTACCTTGTACCTAAAAATCATTGTTACAATTTTGATGAGTTTGCAAACTCAGTGAGTGAACCATTATTGATGTGCTCACTCCAGTCAAGACACAAAGTAAAGTATATGACCAATTTCAAGAAGTTCAACACATCATCCAGCATTAGATCCCACATCACATTTTGTCATATTTCATTAAGTACAAGTACAATATGTATACAAACATTTCATAACACTATTTCAGAACAATCCATTAATTCATCTCAATCATGCATATGATACATGCAAAGTTATATATATATACAAATGCACATGTGATTCCATTTTCATTTTACTTTGTTGTGGCTGAGTGTTATTTACTATCCCGTACCTGTTGTAGATACCAGGATCATTTCATTTACTGTCTCATATCTATTGTAGATACTGAGCTCATTATTAATTGAGCATGTGACTCTTTGTGCACAATTCCTGTGTTTAAATCTATTTTCACATTAGTCACTCTGGTCACAACTTTTTTATTTGATCATGCATATTAATGTAATGGAGTGCATCAATTCATATAATATGCTATCAATACTTTTCATTCAATACGCTCATGTCATTTATCACATTCTTCGAACCTGAGTCTAACATTCAATATTTAATTGAGTACACATTCCATATTACATATGCAATTTGAAAACACTTCCAATACATTCCTGAATATCAAGCTTCTCATACCAACAATGTCCAGAATTATTATAATCATATAAGTAACAATTCAATAACTGAAATTTAAACAAAAAATCAATCATAGTGAGAAACATCAAGGTTATCTCACAGTACGCTCCAAAAAAGTTATTGCTTTGATGATCCGACATTGTCTAGATGCTGACAATCAACTTGTGCTTCTTTAGTCATGCAATACACACATATTTTACATATTACTAAGTTGATCAATCATATGATTATTCACTCATGCATATGTATATGTGTCATGTTCGATGTATGCTCAATTGACTTTCCAAGTATGTATTCTTATACATAGATCTTGGCTATTCAATCTGTGCTTATACACCTTAAGACATTCAAACATTATATTTTGTATACTACCATTTTTGCAATTAAGTTCGTACCTTTAAGTTAGCTTGATTCACTCCAAATTCATCAACTACACTTTACACTTATCCTTGAACACTTTCATGATCCCAAAGTCTCTTATAAAACACACACACAATTGTTACTTTAAACCTGGAATGTTAACAAGCTAGATCTGTATATTCACCAAACTTTTTCTAGCAATAAATATTCATACATTTACCCAATTCTCATTCATAATAACCCCATGTTATTCAATGCTTATTCATCCATACCTTATGCACATTACTCACGTCCTTAAGATCATGTTTGCATTAAAAGAACTTATTTATTACTTTAACAAATCATAATTTTCATATTTGAACTTAACCACATCAAAACAGTTCATTCTTTAGGTTATGACATCAATTAACTACATAAACTTATTAAGTTCTTAACCAGTTAATCAAACAACAATATGAGCTCATTCGTAGCCTTAATCAAGTCCAAATATACCAATTTAGATGGAAATTCCTCAGCTGGTTCAACACGTACACAAGTCTGAAATTAAAATTCCAGAATTTGTCATTAACATCACTAATGTGTATAACTTTACTACATTCAATACTTCACAAATTTTACATGCTTAGAGACATCACTAACACCTACAATTTTCCAGATTTCATGTCCTTTAAGATTACTTCATTTAAGTTTAATGTAACTTCTATATTGGTTACACTGAGGCTTACAAAATTATGCTCACTTATGTCATTAACAGTCACTTTTTACAAACACGTCTACACCTCCAATTTTCTAGATTCAAGAACACTTCAATAACACCTATCTTTACTATGAATCCACCTTCATTTATACTTCAAATCTCAACCTAAATCATCCATTTAACAGTGTATAACCTACTATTTTGATGCAGCAATAAAAAATAGAAAAGTAACGAATTCATTTATCACATTCCAGCACAACATCATCATCAACGCCACATGCCTTCCATCCCAATTCAATCATCATAAAATTTCTATTTCAATATGCCACAAAAATCAGAATTTCACTTACTTATTTGGCTCAAGTTCCACCTCAATGATTGAACTAATTTAGCTCTTCATACATGCAAAATCATCCAAGTACAAGATGGAAGTAAAATGATTTCATTAAAGGCAAAATGATGATAACAGATTATAACTATCTTTGAGCAGATTTTTGTGTGGATCTTGAAGTGACTATGAACGAAATTGAAGCAAAATTCAGAAGATGTGAGGGTGTGTGAGTGTTTCGGGGGTGAGAGTAAAGGAGAAGAAGAATGAACACAACAAAAACTATTCCTGCAGTAGCTTAACTCATTAGGTGCTATGTGTCACTACTATACAATGGCATTTGTCACCTATGCATGTAAGTCACTTATCCTCTCCTTAAGCGGCCATTTGTCACAATTATGTTAGATCATTTGTCACTCAATCACTGTTGCCATTTGTCACTTAATTTCCTATGTCATTTGTCGCTTAATTTTTCATGCCAAATGTCACTCATTTTATAAGCTTAGTCATTCTAAATTTTCACGTGTCAACTTATCTTGCCACTTGACATTGTCCTAGACTAAATGTACATTTTAATTCAACAATTTTTTAATTGTAACAATTAATTCCAAATTTACTACTTATAATTCATCAAACCAAAATTCAAGACATAAGCAATACACAATTAAATCATAATCATTTTAAACCTTTCATACCCCAGAATATGCCAATTGAGTGCAATTTTCCTAAATCAACATTTATGTGTATATATATGCTCATGTGTATGCATGTGAATGAAATTTTGCTAGAATCTTCCAATATTCAAACGTTAAGAGAAAAGCTTTGTCAAAATTTCGGAGTTAATTATTCGAATTAGTAAGATCTTTCCGGATGTTGCGTGATCATTTTAATAAGGTAAGTTTATTAAAAAGATTTCTGCAAGAAAAAAAAACATTTATCCTATCACAAGCAACTAAAGTTTATTTCCTTAAAAAAATTGTATCATTACCTTTTTGAAAGGAAATAATTCAAATTTAAAAAATTATATCGTCATCATCAAAATTATTAATATAAAATCTTAAGGTAACAAGTTTTATGATTTTTCATTCCGGGATCTCTATTCATGTAATATTTTCGCGAATTCTGTGCAAGGATGCATTACCCCAAATATGAGAGTGATGAATTAAGTATTCTTCTCACTAGAAACATACTAATCTTTTTTATAAAATAATTTTTTTTTGTTTAATTATTGAATTATATCAAGTTAAAATCAAAAACTACATTCTTTAATGCCTAAATACGCAATTCTTTTTCAAGGCAATACGCATGCATTTTTATTAAGGGTATATTAACTTTTGTGACTGTAAAAAATTCTATATGTTTTTTAAAAATTCTTATATATTCTCACAAAAGTGAATTTATTTTTAAGTTAGGAAAATTTTATCATTAAATATTTCACAAATTTTAAATAAGTCCTTAATATATTTTATGTATATAAACTAATTTTAATGTTAATGTCTATTTACATAAAAGCTTTTATTTGAAAGAAAATTAGTATAACGTCAAAATAATTGACTTTTTATGTGATAATAATAAATATTTATTTATATTGGAAAAAACTTTAGAGGGTATAATACTAGATTTCAATATCCTAAAAACTAATTTAAGAGTATTTAGTAACAATAAAATGAAATTTGAGTTTGTGATATTATGATTTGACGAAATTTAACATCTTAAAAATATTTTTAACGTTTGTTACTTGAGTTGGAAATTGATATGAATGCTTAGAAGGTGTATAGTTGATTAAAATTGTGGCGATAACAATTAAGAAAGAAACAAAATTTTGATAAAAAAGCATAATAATTTTATTTGATAACTTTTGGTAGAAATATTATATTTAATTCATTAATAAGGCAATGCAAAGATTGGAGAATTATATATAATTCATACAAAGACATTAACAATAGAATAATTTGGTGAATGAATTTGTATCACTCCCGATATTTGAATTCCAATTTTTGATAAGAATATTAAATTAAGGTGAGTAAAGAGGCTTGTGTATGGCTTAAGGGAACCCAGATTCTCTGTCTAATATTACCTTGTCTTATTCTGTCTCATAAAATCTCAACCATTCATTTTATGAGACCCACGCGGGACTTACATAAGATCCACGTAAATAAACAACTGAGATTTATTGGATACAATAAGACACCATGATATTAGACAGGAGATCTGGACTCGGCTTAAGGAGACACCTGAATCTAATGTTGGCTATTCGGCCCTACAACTAGCTAAGCTAATTATTATTCACGATTATTTGTTTTGGCTCACATTCTAATATAAAAGTAGAATATAATATTAGAGTACAGTGAAATGATTAGGAGTATAATGTTATTTTCGTTTAGTTTACTTCATAGTTCCGCAAAAAGCACACAATAATTTTATGTGTCAAAAAGTCAAGTGTTCAAAGAAAATATGAAAAGACACAAGTTGATGTGCATATGTACAAAATTATTGGACGGGAAGTAAATACACAGGCAGGAAGGTAAGACTGCAACAGGTAAAAGACATGGAATCAAGTCGTCATAACAATCAAGCACCTCTTAAAACTCTGAAATATACCACACTTCTTGGACGGCATTTTGGTACAAAAAGCGACCTATCGATAGGCCTTTGCGGAAGAAAACAAAAAAGCAAGGAAAAGAAAGTTCTCATGAAACCAGCTAGTGCAATAAGTGGGGGTAGGCACATGCTCATCATTCTTTTTAAATGTACTACGAAATAAAACACTGGTAAATAAATACTGGACCCCCTCCCCCCATTTAGCTGTATTACAGCTTTTGGAAGTAGAAAGATAACGATGCCCGGTGGGGGGGGCCTCACACATACATAACGAACTTGGTTGAAGGTAGACGCATGTGACCCTGTACGATTGTGAAATTTAAAGAAATGCAAAAGCTCGTCGTTCCAGTTTCCTCCGTCGGCCTATCGGACTCCATATTTATTTTGTCCATAGGCTCTTCGTCTATATCTACTCATTGGATTACACTGTAGTCCCCATCTTTCTAGGAAAGCCCATGTTCTCCATCTATTGGCAGGGAAGGAAGGAATGTGTACGTGGCTGGAAACCTGCTTGCCTACTTAATAGATGATAAGAAACTATGGAACCAAATCTGTTACAGAGCGACACATAGGAGTTTCTTTCGTTTATGTTGAATCTGTACAATCCTGGAACGTGAACAAAACGCATTAAAAGTGGTGGTGGTCCATACCTGAATACTGCGGTGGCAATTCCGTGATTTTGATGTTCCAACATAACACTAGTTATTCGCTAAAATCACCTCTATCCTTCTCAAAGGAATGTTTAATTTGTTTTTTTTCATATTGTAGTAAATTCTAATTATTGACAGAATGCAAAGCAAATAAAATGACATGAAAAGATAATGCCAACTATCACAAACTGAACCTTAAGAGTTCCTTTTACAGAAAAAAGTAGCCAAAGGGTCCAAAACTAGCAGAAAAGAACTCCATACAAGATCAAAGATGATCAAGGAAGCAAAACAGTCTATGCCCATTACTTCACAGCCTGTAATGTAGAGAGTCCTTGAAAATCTATATGAAACCGACCATTGAAGATAATTCCAAGCCATCCCATGTGACAATTTTCTTTTTATTTGTTCATGATGAGTCTGCATTATTTGCTCGATTTTCACAGTTTCCTACTTATTGTCTGCGCTCCAACTCAATACTAGAAGCAATCGTTTCCGAGAAGATCTTTCCCGAGTTCTTGATCTTTGTGTAGCACCATGTGGGACTCAGAGTCCGAGTCAATTGGTGGCCGAGATTATGGAAATGGAGTCCTTACTTCAAGCAAGCATGGTGTGAAGACTGATGGGTTTGAGCTGAGGGACCAGTCATGGTACGTAGGCGAATTAGTTTCTTTGCTCTCTTCTAAAGTCGGGCTTTCCGGCTTTTGCTTGCTTTTCTTTTGCATATCCGATGGATATTCTGCAAACACATGTTATGTATCTTTTTTTCCCCCTGTTTTTGGTTGCTCATGTCAGCAGTTGAGTTCAGTTGTTCTTAAAACTAATTTACCAAAAAGAAAAAACTGATTTAAGCACCCTTTTAACTGCCGAATGCGCTGTCTCATGTAATCAATATGCAGGTACGTTGCAACTGATATTCCTAGCGATCTTCTTGTTAGGATTGGTGAAGTCAACTTCCACTTGCACAAGGTAGCTTCCTTCATTTTGATGCTTGGATTTCACTTCTCTTAATAAGCTTCAAAAATAGAATTGACTAAAAAGTACGGTTCTTGAATTCTTTTCTGTTCTCGCGAAAGTATCCACTGCTTTCAAGGAGCGGAAAGATGAATAGATTAATATACGAATCGCGAGATCCTGACCTGAACAAGATAGTATTAGATGATATCCCTGGTGGACCTGAAGCATTCGAGCTTGCAGCCAAGTTTTGTTATGGAATTGCTGTTGATCTAACAGCAACTAATATCTCTGGCCTGAGATGTGCCGCAGAGTACCTTGAAATGACAGAGGACTTGGAAGAAGGTAACCTTATCTTCAAAACCGAGGCGTTTCTCAGCTACGTGGTGTTGTCTTCATGGAGGGACTCTATATTAGTATTGAAAAGCTGTGAGAAGCTCTCTCCATGGGCAGAGAACCTTCAAATTGTTCGAAGATGCAGCGAGTCCATTGCCTGGAAAGCTTGTGCGAATCCGAAAGGAATAAGATGGGCGTACACAGGAAGACCACCTAAAGTCTCTAGTCCGAAATGGAATGATGTGAAGGACTCAAGTCCAAGTAGGAACTCACCAGTTCCCCCCGATTGGTGGTTCGAAGATGTTTCGCTCCTTAGGATTGATCACTTTGTTAGAGTAATGACAGCAATCAAAGTAAAAGGGATGAGATTTGAATTGGTTGGAGCTGCAATTATGCATTATTCATTCAAATGGCTTCCGGGTTTGATCAAGGATGGAGGAGGGGCAGTGGATGAGCTAGGAAGTAATAGCAGCAATAACAGTAATAGTAGTAGCAGTGGAAGTTGGAAAGGTGGACTACATATGGTCGTGGCCGGAACTAAAGACGGTCCTCCATCAGTTCAGGCCAAAGATAAACGGATGATTATTGAGAGTCTAATAAGCATAATTCCACCGCAAAAGGACAGCGTTTCTTGCAGTTTCCTACTCCATCTTCTTAGCATGGCAAATATGTTGAAGGTGGCACCTGCTTTGGTCACTGAATTAGAAAAACGAGTGGGAATGCAGTTTGAACAGGCCACACTTGCTGATCTCTTAATTCCTTCTTACAATAAGAGTGAGACATTGTATGATGTAGATCTTGTACAGAGGCTTTTGGAGCATTTTCTAGTTCAGGAACAGACAGAAAGTTCAAGTCCAAGTAGTCGATCATTATCCGATAAGCATATGTACGAAGGTCCCCAAATGGTTTCAAATCCTAATGCCAAGATGAGAGTCGCCAGGCTTGTTGACAGCTATCTGACGGAAGTGGCCAGGGATAGGAGCCTTTCTTTGACAAAGTTCCAGGTACTTGCAGAAGCCTTGCCTGAATCTGCAAGAACTTGCGACGATGGATTATATCGAGCAGTTGATTCTTATCTTAAGGTAAGGTCCTCTGTGGCTCTTCGGTAAAGAAGGATGACTTTCAGTCTTATTTGAGATTGGCATGCACACATGAATGATACATAATTTGTTCAATTTATGAATGGAACTTCAATTATTTTACAATTCAACAGGCACATCCGACACTCTCTGAGCACGAAAGGAAACGCCTCTGCCGCGTGATGGACTGCCAGAAGCTCTCCGTTGATGCTTGTATGCACGCCGCACAAAATGAAAGACTGCCTCTTCGGGTGGTTGTGCAAGTTCTGTTCTCGGAACAGGTCAAGATTAGCAATGCAATAGCCAACAGCTCACTAAAACAAGTTGGCGAAACCCAGTACCAGCCAGTCATATCAAACCGGAAAACACTACTTGAAGGGACTCCACTGTCATTCCAAGAAGGATGGTCAGCGGCTAAAAAGGACATCAACACACTCAAATTTGAACTGGAGAGTGTGAAAACTAAGTACCTTGAGCTCCAAAATGACATGGAGACTCTACAGAGACAATTTGATAAGCTGACAAATAAAAAACAAACATCAGCTTGGGCTTCTGGGTGGAAGAAACTGAGCAAATTCACTAAGATGACTAATCTAGAAAGTCATGACATTGGACCTCAGCTACCAGCTACTGGAGAACAGACTAGAAAGGCAACTAGAAGGTGGAGAAATTCAATCTCATAATGACACAGCATAATTGTGACGGACGGAAACCTTAAAAAGTTTCGATTCAGTGTTCCTCCTCTCTTTTCTTCTTCATTTTCTGTCTCTGGAAGTTAACCATCCTTTCATTTCTATTTTTTTCCCCTTCTTTCCAATCTTAATTCTTTTACAACTATTTCAAGGAACCTTAAATTATTTGCCGAAGTATAATGTGTCACTCAACTTTTTTATCTCGTTACCTGTTCATGACTTGTTTTAATTGGTACTCGGTGGGAAGGAAATCTACTTAATTGTCACACACCCTTCAGGGATACAAACAAGCCTCATATTCAGAGGAAAAGAAAAAAGAAAATAAGAAGCAAAACTGCAAGCGATTGAAAATATTGTGTTGCTTTTGGATAAAATGAAGGGATGTAGAAAACTGATGGAGTGAAGCCCTGGGAATGAAACCCATCAGATTATGTACAAGGCTGAGACACGAAATAGCAGAATGGTATGTCTGCATGATTGCACATCCAGAAACATGCCAAAGCCTACTGCAATTGTCAGCAGCCGAACCTAAAGTATGGGCTTATGCTCAAACTGCAACTACACACAAATATATCATCATCTAAAAGGAGTTTGTTTAATCTGTTTACAAAAATAATTAGCAGCTTCATGACGTAGATGAAGGATGCTGGCAGTTACTAGAATCATAAGCAGTGAGCGCATAACGAGTGTTAAAGCTACTTCATGATTAAGATAAGCCATTTCGTACATGAGCTTTGAGAAGCTATGTTTTTTTTTTTATTAATCGGAAAATAAAACAATACAAATTACATAATTAGTCTAAGAAAGCTAATCTCATATCTATCCTCAAGGAAGATGAGGAGACACCCGGAAGGGGCGTTAACAAAAGTGGTGAGCCCTAAATCACAATTTACATCGAAATTAGCTAGCCAATTGGCACATCTATTGTCCTCCCGATAGTTGTGTCGGGTGCGGACAACCCAGTTGCGGTTGAAGAGCTCATCAATGCTAGCAACGAGAGGGTTTAGGGAAGCGGTGCGTTGGGTGGAGTCTGATAAGAGGCTAACGACAACTTGAGAATCCAGTTCTGGTTCCACCCGGTGATGACCGAGTTTCCAGGCAGGTTTAGCCCGGATAATACGTCCCAGAGTTCTGCTGCAAGTGAGGAACAACAACCTAAGTTCTGAACAAATCCACCCTTCCAATCCCCAACGCTATCACGGATAAGTTTGCCTGCTGAGGCAGAAGGAGGTGAGCTTTTGCAAGTGCCGTCCATGTTGAGTTTCACCTAGCCAGGGGACGGTTTGGACCATCTGATAAATTGCTCGTGCTGGGGTCGCTGTCTAGGAACGGTACGGTGGAAGCTAGCTATGGCTTGCTGTATCTGGTCTACAAAGGCTAATATGCTAGCAGTGGGGGAAGTCGGCCAGGAAGTGTGGGGGTCGAAAATCACTTGATTCCTCCAGGTCCATAGAAATCAACAAGCAACGCCAAAGAGGATATTCCAGGGCGAATTGTTAAGTTGGCGGTGTTGGTGAAGATTTGAGTGGAGCTAGTCATGAGCGTGCTGAGAAAAAAACTCTGGGGAGATGTCGTGTAGAGGGAAGTTGTGCCAGAGACGGTGCATTTTGGGGCAACCTCTCATGATGTGTAGGGAGGTTTCATCCGCTCGACAGTGTTGACATTCCATTGACGTGGTCAGTTGACGGTACAGACACTGCCCAGTGCCATATGGTTTGCCAAGATCTCCCAGTGTCGTGATGGATGTGGTCCATAATCATCGAATAAGCGGACGCCATTGAGAACTGGCCAGTGCCCGATCTCCCCTATATCATCTTGTCTGGTCCTCGGAGGGCTGGGGTGGGAGAATACCTACAAGGAAAAGACTGACTAAGTGAGGAAGTAAAAATTGAAATTCATGCCCAAGCCATTTACCGGAAGTGTTCACATAGTGTGCGACTCGATTCTCAAGGACAGAGATGGGTGGGTCGACAAGTGTATGCTCAATGAAAGGTCCTAGATCGTCCACCCAGGGTCCAACCAGAACCAAGCTGTAGTGTCATCTCCGATAATCCATTTCAACCCTTGCAACACGTAGGGCCAAATGGTTGTGATACTCCGCCAAATCATAAAACCACCGTTTGCTTCGAGAGTGGGGGGCAGGGTAGTGAGGTTGAGGTTGTATTTCGCAGTCAGAATTCTCACCTAAAGAGCATCTGATTTCGATATGAGGGCCCAGCCTAATTTAATGAGAAGTGCGTCATTGGTCTCTTGAATTTTGCGGATGCCTTGCCCACCCATATCTTTCAATTGGCAAACAATGTCCCAGTTGGCAAGGTGAAGTTTACGCTGGCCAGGAGAAAAACCTCACAAGAAGTTGCACATAATTTTTTCCAGATCATCGCAGAGGCGTCAAGGGAGACGAATCGTTTGCATAGTGTAAGTTGAGAGGGGGGAGATGACGGATTGGATGAGGGTGGTATGTCCTGCAAACGATAAAAGATGTTCAGCCTAGCCGAAAAAGGCGATTATGGACTTTATCAAGGATGAATTGATACGTACATTTGTGGACCCATTCTTGCAACAACGGGACTTCGAGATATCGACCTAAGTCTGTGGTCTGTTGAAAGCCCAGGTCCCGGCTTAGTTGGCGTACCATGATCTAGGGAACATTTTTAGAATAATAACAACGAGATTTCGCATGACTAATCTTTTGACTTGAGGCATTGCAAAAGAGGTTTAACATATCTCGTATGATCTGAGTTTGATTAGGAGAAGCTTCAGAAAATAATATGAGATCGTCGGCAAAGAACATATGTGATATGGGAGGACCTCGTCGACTAAGATGGATGGGTTTCCAATAACCTTGGGATACAACTTGATTAATTAAATGACCCAATCATTCCATGCAAAGCACGAAGAGATAAGGTGATAATGGGTCCCCCTGCCGATTTCCCCGGGAAGGGGTGAAAGGAACGCTGAGACCCCCGCCCTAGTGGACTTGCATGGTAACTGAAGAGACACACTTCATGATTAGGGAGATTAATTGTTGGACCCCAAACTTTTGGTGAAAATTAGAAATATTAAAATGAATTTAAATGAGAAAGAAATTGGTGAGAAAATTTATGAATTTAAG
>JANIHY010000210.1:56923090-56938567 GCA_027479065.1 Erythroxylum brevipes
GTAATTTGCAGGTGAGTGACGGGACATATAGACAGTGAGATAGTTTTAGTGTTGGGGAAAGTTCTACTGATCCCGCACCTTGAACAGATGCGTAATGACCATCGGCGGTTTGGATTTGGTCTTTTTGAGGTGGTGATGGGTTTAGGATATCTGTTTGGTCAAAGGTCATTGTATCGGTGGCGCCGCAATCAAAGAGCCATCGAGTACATTTTGGAGTATTGGGTTTTTGGATACTATATGCGGTTTTCTGAGGTTTGGGGGTGTTCTAATCTTGTTGGAGAGGTAATGGGTGGTTTCGTTGTGGACTACAATTTTCAGAAAAACTCTCAGTTTTAACAAAACTTGGGCTAGAAATTAAAGGGTTTGGGGGTAAATTACAAACCCAAACCCTATACCTGCTTCATTTGTCCCTTTCAACGAGCCGTCGTCCGCTTTTCTCCCAAAACTTGCCGCGACAAACGCTTCATGCTTTCCAGTTTCCATGGCGCCACCGCCGGCGACCATAGGGTTTCCCATGGTGGTGGCCGCCTTACCAGACCGAGGCTGTCTGCTTTGATTTTCCTTATCACCTCCTCTCAATTCTTCTTAAGTCTTCCTCCCTTTTTACAGTCCTTAAATACAATCTTCTCACATATTTTCACTAGGATATTAAAATGTGTTGTCTTAAGATATTTGAATCACCTAAGCTTTATCTTCCTTAATTTATTATCAATGTTAGCTATCCATACTTATCTCTTATGAGTATATTCCTATCATTCTCTTTTCTTATAATGTTGCATATCTAACAAATCATCATTATCTCTGCCACCATTAGTTTATAATTATAGACCTATTTGAATATATAAAATGCCTATGAAATTTTATTTAATTCTTTTCCTATTGCTTTTTTTTTTTTTTTGGTCTCATCTCCTAAGGGTCAAGGGAACCAACCTTTCAACTTCTTCCTTTGGGGTTGGGACTATTAAGTATAGACCGTAATACATAAATGATTATGCTGGTTGGCAAGAAATATACTACTTTATCATGGATTAATTTCATAATTACCCCATTCGTTCTCAATGTTTGCATGTACACTTCAAGATAAACACACAAATCAAAACAGTTGTGTACACTAGCTTCCACTTTATTTATTATAATCACAACAGCACTTTCATAAAGCAGTGAAATCACAGTACATAAACAAACATCCAGACCTGGAACAGCATTATCTCTGGTAAAAGGAAAATCCGACTTGGACACTCGCAAACACGATTTACAATCTGACAAATAGAACACGTATGATCATGGTCAGTCCCATGAACCCATCTTCTTAACAAAGGAATTTCACCATGCGACTCCAGTCAGATCTCACAAGCTAAATAAGCAGAGCATATCAATACACACAGCATACACTCTTAACATGTGAAAACAAACAACCCAAGTGAAAACAAACAACCCTTTACTGCCTTACTTGATACCCAGAGGAATTGGAGATGAAAGCTGCTTTTGTTCAAGGCAATCAGCCACGCCAGGGAACTTTGTACCTTTAGTAGAGTTCAATACCAACATGATCTCTGAGTGGTAAGTTGAAGGTGCAAGCAAAGCAAGCTTAGAATCAAAGGAAAAGTTGAGGGTGGGGTTATGGGACCCAAGATACTTAACACGCATGCGCCAAACCTAAGAGGTTCTCAATACTTGCGGAAAAGGAAATCCCCATGTTACATCACAGCCCACCACTTCTGTCATCCCATGCGTTCAAATATTGTTGCGACCTTTTATTAACTTCTAATTAACAATAAAGCTAAAAGATAATCATTTCTGGTCAACAGACAGCCCCATTCACTCTTCACTCCAGTAATTAAAACTCACATTTCATCCCCACTAACACACCTACTTAATTGGAGGGAGTGAATCTTAGCAACGATTTACTCCTACATTTTTCACTCTCAGCTTTAATGACTTCAAGTAATCTATAGCTTCATCAAGTACCAACAATGGGCTTTTCCGCTTTGCACTTGGAACAACGGTCTTGAGAATTTCCAATGTTGCACGAATCTTCTCCTTTCTGGATTGCTTGTTTACTAAATTGGAAACCGATTCCTCTTCTTGGATTTGTTCTATAACGGAGCTCAAATCCGCATAACCAAAAGCCCCTCCAGATTTAATTGAGCTTCTGCTGTACCCTAGAGATGATCTTTTATACTCACCATTAAGCAACTTCTGTCTTTTGATTGGGAAAACAGAACTAGCAACTTCCTCTGTTATTTCTTCTTGTTCTTGCATCCCATTACATGGTTCAGTCACGATCGGAGAGTGACCAGTGCTCGTTACTTCATCATCGTCATCACTGTAACTATAATTACCATAACCATCATCATCATTGGAATAAAGCAAGGCATTGATTTCTTCAGTATCTTCAGGCATCTCGCTTTCCTCACCTCCTAAATGATTCCCATCTGTTTCCTTAGCCATCAGCTTTTCTGGATGCAATTGATCCAGTTTAGCTGCACATCCTTCAGCCTCTAAATCATCGTAACCAGATTCCATTTTCATAGCAGTTATACTTCGTTTAGGGACGCCAGAACACAAGGGTCTGTGCATCACTCTTCTTTGATTCTCAGACTGATCAATTATAAGACATCCACTATAATATGGAGGAATAGAACTTGGCATAACAGCTACTATAGGGTGATAAGTTTTAATAGAAAAGTTTGTAGCAGGGGCCAAGTTCTGGAAGTGAGGAGGTAAATGACAAGGCAAAACATTGACTTCATTTCTTGGTTGTGCCTTCAAACATGGGACACTTGGGATTGTAAACCCAGACATAGCCACATTTCCAGATGTCATAAAAGTACCAGGTTTTACACACGCTGACAAACACCCTTGTTGCACAGGCTCTAGTGACGAGCTCATGTCACTGAAATTTGGTGCCAAGTATTCCTGGCTTTAAAACTTTGCGACCAATAAATTTGTCTGCAGATCACAGAAACAAATACAAAGCCCATAATTATTTGGAAAAGACTGTCTGATCATCTTGGCTTCAAAACAATAGGATATTCCTAAACTTACCAAGTTCAATGACTTGATATTGACGAAATTTTAATTGCTGCTTCTCTCCGGAACAACAAAAACAAAAAGGGGAAACTACAATTTCCGGCTTAATATCACAACATAAACTGAGAATCCACCTACGTGACTGGTTTAAGCAAATGACGGAAATATTCAGCCTGGAAAAATCAACAACAAATAACAGATTATTCATACCTCTTTGATGACAAGTATGCAGTTAAATGTGATGAATGTATTAACTAACAAATAACACATGCAGGAATTATGCGCTTGATTATAGTATGCACAAGATGTATAACACAAAGTAATCAATTACATCATGCAAACAGTCAAGTAAGCAAGCAGGTACAATAGTTGTATGTTACTAACCTGGCAATCCTGCAATGGTTGATAGCATGCAATAACTCTAACTATAATTGTCTGTTTTCCAGCAATTCCATTCTCGTATTTTAATGCCCGAAATCTTGTTTGGCTTGCTGCTTGACACACCATCACTTTTTCTTTTCTTCTTCTTCTTCTTCTTCTTTTTTTTTTTGAAACTCAAATCTCAGTCTATCTGGGTACAAGTTACGACACAAGAAATCCCTAGCAGGAAAAAAAAAAAAGCAAAAGGAGCAAGCTTGCACTGTAGATCAAAGAGAAGAGTGGATGTATAGAGCAATTGAGTAGGATAAAACAGAAAATGAAGCAGAATCCCTGGAAGAGCAATGAAGAAAAAAGAGTAGCCAAACAAAGTTGAATAGCAGCTATGTTTTCTCTCAATTTCTTAGCTAATCCTATAAATATCACGGTAAATGACACCAAAAACACTGGATCCCATCAATAATTTGGTAAAGAAAAGCAAGCCCGCACCGGTGGTATAAGGTTGCAGAGGTAGACAGATCTATAGAAGAACCCTACAATACAAGTTCAAGCTCACAACTTTCCAGATGACATCAAACGATCGAGTCAACCAAGGCATTTTGATCTCTTCAACTCCAGTCTTTGAGTTTCACTCTTAATTTGTAACGAGACTAGGTGTAAAACCAAGTTTTCCTGCAGGTGTGTAAATCAAGAAAAGAGATAAGAGCCAGAAGTGCCACAGATATAACCACACAAAAAATTCAACTGACGAACAATATCAATTCAAAGGTTTTCACTAAATTGTTAAACGTATTAGAATGAAGGAGTTCCAAACCCCTCTTATCCAAAACTAAAAGAAAACGTGATTATTGGTAGTCTCTTTTCTCTAGTTAACTCTCCAGAGTCCAGATAGCACAAAGCTCAATAGTTGGTGTGTTTAAGCACCTATTAGATCTTTCTAATTCATTTGTGAAGCCGATCAAGCCAAGGGAACCCAAGCATCTTCTTATTCTCCCTCTGATTGTCCACAACAAGAAAGATAGCTAATTGATCCTTCAATTTCTCAAAATATCAAAATTCCAACTGAGTTGAACCTCCCTTCACCCAGAAAATCAATCATTTAACAGAATCTTGAGAAACCCAGAAACGAAACTCTGTTGTTTCAACAAAAAACAGGACTACACAAAACTATACAAGAAAAAAGAATGTTCAAAAACAAATCACAAGGATAGAGACGGAACCTAAACAGGCTTGACGATCTTAAATATTCAAATCAATTAAACAAAGAGAGAGCTTTCACTACAGTGGGCACTAAGCGTTGCTTGTATCCAACCTTATGAGGAACGTGATTGAGAACAAATCCTCAGAGGTAGCAAAGCGACACGATAAGGTGCTGCTGCCGCTGTAAAAGAAGGAGATGTCTGTAAAGTAGTAACTAAATCGAGTCACCAAAGGGTTGAATTATACATAGAGAGCTACTTCTGCATTGTTGGCAACTAATAATATACTATTGGTGAACAGTAATTGACTTGGGTTAGTTGTTACCTTAACCACACATTAGTTATATGTTTCCCGGTGATTTAGGAACTCCATGTCATGTACTTCACACATTATGGGCTTTTCTTCTTTCACTTATGATCTTATTTACTGTGAAAGTAAAGTCATTGACATGAATTCACAACAAGCACATGGTTAGTTGAACCGAGTGCTTTGGAATCATGAAAGCAAATACGTCATTGTGAGTCATATAAGCAGAATTTATTTTAAATTGAGAAGATTTGAATATCTTCAAGATGGTCAAAATTAAACCTACCAATCAATGGATTGCACGCCACCCCCCTTCTTCTTGTACGTTCAAGATTTTTTTATGTCATTATGACAAGATAGAAAGAAAGAGCAGCTGCCAGCTGCAAAACTTGTAGGTGATTGTCCAAAACTTGGAGTTGGAAGAAACATTCGATGGTAATGGTTGCGGGGTTAGTGTATAACATGAATTCCATAGGCCTAACGAAGCACGGGTCATCTCATCTCTGAAATCTAACATAATTTCAGAATTAAGCATGTGCCCTTCACTCATAGCCATCCACTCTACTCATTGGTCACCAACTGTCATGATTGATCATTGAAAAAAAAATTCACCCCGAAGAAAAGTGAAAAAAAAAGACAAAGACGGGGGAAATTTGTGCCCTTTTTGTTAATATCGTGTACACCAGTTGAAACACAAAGTTCCGTAAATGAAGCATTCACATCAAACAGAAATCAACATACTAGGTTGCGTAGATGATCAGTTTAGATAATGATAATTGTTATAACATATTAATCAATTTAAATAATGATAATTATTATAATATATTATATTACATCAGATAACAATGTTAATAAATAATATTATTAATATGTTATAACAATTCATAATGATGTATTATTCTTTATTTTATTCATTATTTATCTTTACTTATTTTATATATTTTCTAAAATATGAATTAATAGGTATTATTTAGCACTAGCATCGAATCCAATGTACTAATGATATGGGAAAAATTAGATAATACTTGCATTGAGTCTAGTGGACCAATATGTCAAGAAAAATTTGTCAATACTAGTAGTAGGTCTAGTCAATAAGGCAAGAATTTTCTTGGAAAGATAAAATTAATTATATTAATCAAAATTCAAGTCCCAACACAAGGATAACTTAAACATGCAATAACATTAGAATAGAGCATTTTAGACCATTACAATCTTGAAAATGAAACCAATTGAAGAAATACATAGATGGAATATGTTGCTTATAAATTTGGTGAGCCCATCCAAAGGATTTAGCTTCCTTTTGAAAGCAAGCATCAGGTGAGTGCAATTTGAGGATATGTTTCTTTGAACCATATAAGTTTGAACCTGGATACCTTAGGTTCTTGAATTCTTATCATGTTCTAGCATGAGTCATTTGTAAATTTACGTGAATAAGATTCATTACATAGTACTTGGTCTTCTTTATTAGGAATTAAAGAAGTTCTTAATATTTGGTTTACTATTGAACTACTAGGTAGAAGTTTTACATGCATATGCTTATTCTTAAGTGTGTTTTTAATAGTGACATTTAGTGGAATAACATTCCTTGTAGAAGATAGCTTAGGTGAGTTAATCCAAGGGCCAAATTGAGACTAATTATCAAACCAAAAGGTAGTCGTAGCTCTATCGATAACTTGGTTTTGGACCACCTTTCTTATGCTCTCCCTTATCTTAAGTAAGTTGATCATAATCCATAAAGCACTTGCCTTATGTTATATGTTCTAAATATTGTCATTTCCCTTATAAGCATGCATCTATTGTACTCAGAGTGATTGTTTATCAATTAAAAGTCTCCATAGCCTCTTAATCATAAGAACTCTATTATTAGACTTTAGAGACTTAATATCAAGCCCTCCCTCCTCCTTTAGTAAGTTGATATAAGCCTATCTGACTTTCGTCGTAGGTCTTTAAGTTAAGTGTCTAGACTAAAGGAATATCTTTAGTAATTTGTCAATATATTTAGCCATCTTTTTTAGGAAGTACAGGTATGATGCCTAGTAAATATATAAGGAATTAAGCATTGTAAGTTATAAGCTAAGCTCTTCTAGCTAGACTAAGACTTATTCTTTTTTCGCGTCTTATCCAATATAGGTTTTGTTAGAAATTAAAAAAATTTCATTGAATAAATTGCAAAATACACTGGTTGTTCTCATGCGAGAGAACCACGTGTCTACACAGCACTAATTAGACAAAACGACTTCGTGTTACATTAACTGAAGATAATCAATAAAGCAAAACAAACTCCTCCTTTCTTGAATCTTTGAACCTTTACCCGATTAAGGCTGGCGATGGTTAAGTGAGGGGCGAAGCTTTGTCAACGGTGGTTTATCCGGAGGCTCTCTGGTGGCGAGTTTGAAGGCTCTCCTTTCGACTCGCGATAGTGATTCTTAACAAGTACCAACTTCCTTCAGTTGTCTATTAAGGGTTTGTGTTTTCCATGAACACTAATCCTTTTCTTCTTCCCCAATGGTGAGATGGATCTTTCTGAGACTTGATCTTACTTTGTGAGTCCAAGTTGGAGAGCACCAATTAGGTCAGTTTTTTCCTGTTTTCATACACTTCGCTACTCCTTTTACTATCGATCTCTTCGGATAGATCTAAGATACTAACTTTTGAGTTGCTTCTTGCTGGATCTAGCGATATCTAGCAGGGAGGAGGCTATTTGGGGTTGTCCTTGAGGGAGTCTATTTTGGGTAAGTCTATCCCTTCGATTGATTCAATTTTTTATTCAATCTGGATATTTTCCTTGCGATCTTTCTCTAATCTTTACAGAGAGTCTTCCTTGGAGTGATTATGGCTCAGGCACAGTAGATCCTTATCTCACCTAAACTCACCCAAGCTTCAGCATCAATAAGTGTTCTCTTCTGAAATTCTTCTATTGTTAGGGCATTTTCCAAATCCAAACTTAACTGGTTTATAATCACCTGATTCGTGTGCGGTTTCTTGAGGGGTTCCGAGCTTGAGGATATCCATTGAGAGTAAGACCAACAAACAATGTTTATTCAGAATTGAAAAATCCAGGTAACTCATTCTTGAATACTGCATTGTTCCTTAGTTCTGTGATTGGGTATCTGCGTGTGTTGAGCTATTGAACTGTTGTTGATTTGCCTCTTGTTGTGCATGGTGAGTAGTGGAACTTTAGAGAAGTATAGAATGTTATCTATAATCTCCATATACTTGTCATTATCCTACTATAGTATCGGTTGAACTGATTGATGATCAGTTGTTCCTAAATGCTTGTAGTAGTGAGGTTAATAATAGAACTTAGAGAATTAGCCTTATTTCTAGACCTTCTACTATTCATTTCATTCCAAATGATCTGAGCATATATAGCAACCGATAATAATAGGATATCCTTCTCATGTTCTGCCATAGGAGTAATCAGGGGAACTTAGATTTGAGATCTTTGCCCAAACTTCTTTTAAGAAAGTACAGTCAAAGAATAAATAATCTCTAGATTCATCCTCTTGCTTGCATAGTATACATATCTTAGAGATGTATAGGAAATTCAATCTATCCAAGATACTTAATCTGTTCAACATAATGAGCCATAACAAAAAGCTCACATTGGGTCTAAGTACCTTGTTCCAAATTAGTTTATCCCAAACTACAAGATCAGCAGACCTCTCCCTCATTCTTCTGACATCTTTTGTAGTGATCTAGGAAACAAGGATACCCTTCCACAAGTAGATATCACTCTCTCCTGGCTTCCGAATTGAAGCAGGGATAGCAGTCTAACCTCAACTGGGGGGAGGGTCCAATTCCCATTTCTGATTATTTCTTGGAACCTTGTATCCTTAGGGAATCAGATTAGTAGGGATCTGGCTAGTTAATTGTGTATTAGTGGTCCATTCTCTATCCAATTATCATACCATAGTGAAATTCTTTCTCCTGTCCCAATCTGACATAGAATATGTTGAAACATGTCCTCCCTCAATCTGAGAAGCTAATTAAAGAACCAGGTGTAACTATTTTTGGGTTTGAGTGCCCATAAACTTTCTCCTTTTAATATATAGGAATGAACCCAAATGGACCACATAGCTTATTTTTCGCTTAGTAGTCTCCAAATCCTCTTAGATGTCAAAAGTCTATTTTTGTTGGATAGAGATTCCAGCCCTAACCCTCCTTCTTCTCTTGGTTGGCAGACCATCTTCCAACTAACTTCGATAGAAATTGTTTCATCAATTTTTTAATCATTTTGATAAGCTCTTTTGATAGAAAGAGATAGGAACACTAGTAGGTATTCATAGACATTATCACCAATTTCATTTATACTTTTTATATAAGTAGTGAAATAAATTTTATTTCACTACTTATATAAAATGTAATTATAAAAATAATTACTTTTATTTCACTACTTATAAAAATAAAACTAATTAAAAATAAATTTTATTTATACTTTTTATATAAGTAGTGAAATATATATACTATAAAATAATGAAGTAATAAAATCTTACAATTTTATTTAGTATCTAGTAAAAATCAATCAAGTTAATTACTGATTACTTATAAGATATGCATAATAAATAAAAATAAAGAATTTTTCATTACTATTATTACATAATAAAATAACTTTAAATGAAAAAGTTACTTTACAATCATATCAAACAAATAAATATATAATTAGCAATTAATAAATATAATAATTTTTATAAAATTAATTCATATTAAATATGTTATACTTTTAACAAAAGTAATGACATGTAAATATGAACAAAAATTAATTCATATTAAATGTATTATATTTTTAACATAAGTAATGATATATAAATATGATCAATCAATAAAATCGATTTATTTGATATTTACATTATGATTTGTTACCTCAATCACACTCTTATGAAGTGGTTGTTCATATATTCTAAAAATATCAAGTATGCAAAAGTTAATGGAGAAAATTAAAATAATAACTTATTTTGGATTGTTCATAAAATACATGAGTATCCAAAAGATTTTAAAATTATATAAAATTTTTATATAATTCATAAATTCATAGGAGAGGTTGGTGTACCTTACCTAAATAAAAATTTCTTGACATTAATGCAAGCCATGACATGATTGTTCTTACTAAAGCAAAAGAATCATATACTTAAATTATCCCATTAGATATACGCCAAAGGTTAACAAATTATTATACATACTTGATACTTGATTTTTTGCCAATTTTAACTAATTTTGTTGAAATTATTTATATTTTAATTTTTTCTTAAGAGTTTTATTGGCCTATAATGTTAATTTAATCATAAAGTTTTCTCTAGTTGTCGAAACAAGATGATTCTTGATTTATATTAACCTAGAGATATATGGTTATATTTCGTATGAAGACATCAAATTTCAACTTTGTCTCTAAGAGTCTCAAAATTTGTCAAAAAGTTGAGAACTGGGTCCAGTACATTGGGAGATGAATGTAAAATTCATGTTCTAACTTCAGGAGAAAATCTGGATTAATCTAGATATATTTTGGCAAAGTTTCCTTCTTGATAGTTGTATATCTTTCTTTTATTTTTCCAACGGTATATAGTATGAAATTTTTGGACATTTGATTCGAAAGTTATGATCATTATATGTGGAGACGCAAGAAAGTAAGACGTAGGAAAAGTAAGACAGAGGAAAAGTAAGATGAAGGAAAAGTACGACGCAAGAAAGTAAGACGCAAGAAAATAAGACCCAAAAAGTAAGACACAAAAAGTAAGTCGCAAGAAAGTAAGACGTAAAAAGTAAGACGCAATAAACTAAGACGATAGAAACTAAGACGATGGGAAAGTAAGACGATGGAAACTAAAATGATGAAAACTAAGATGATAGGAACTAAGACCATGGAAACTAAGACGATAGGAACTAAGACGATGGGAAACTAAGACGATGGAAAAACTAAGACGAAAGAAAAAATAGATTGGATTCTTTTGATCATAACTTCTCCTCTAGATATCCAAATGACCTAATTCTTGAACCATTTGATTCTTAAGACTTTGCTCTACATTTTTACCAAAAATCATAGCCATACAAAATGAAGTGAGAAAGATTGAGTGAAAAACACGGGACGGGTACAGTGTGTGCAATCTTAAATTTTTTGAATTGGTGGTTTTTTTCACTGAACATATCCCAGTATTTTGGGCATATTTGTTTTTATAGTTATACAAATTGAGTGATTTTTGGATTCCAAGTAAACTAGAGACATAATTCTACAACTTATGTGAAGGAATAAAAATCTAAACTGGACTATAAGAGTTTCAATTTTTGGATGGAAGTTGAGTATGGGGTACTGTCTCAGAATAAAAGCAGTCCGAAAATATTTGAAGTATAACTTTCACATTGCTGAACCAAATTGAGTGATTTTGGTGTCAATGGAAAGATAAGACATAGAGGAATACTTTTATAGAAGAGAGTTTGACCAAATTACTTCATTTTCACCTTCTGATTGTACATGAACAGTAGACTTGAAAGGGATGTCTTGGAAAAAATTCTGAAGTGATTCAATGAGAAATGAATTGCGAGTTCAATGGGTTTAGTGAGGCATAAACCTAAGTTATTTTATACTTAGATGAGTTTTGGTATGGGGATAGTTTTGTGAGGAATTTATAGAGTGATACCTAGGATTATCATGACCAAATTGTACATAATTCATTTCATACATGTGCATTTTTTAATACATCTATGATTGTGAAAATTGTGATATATGTATATGTTATTTGTTATAGAGGAGCAATTGGAACGTCAACCCACAGACATTGTCGAAACGTCCAAACAATAGTTTTGGGAGTAATCAGTGAATAACCTATATGGTTTCTCTAAATTATTATTTGCTTATAATTATGTTTTGAATAATGAATGAATGTGATTTGATTGTAAATTTTGGACAGAAGGTCCGATGATTATCTAATGAGGATTGAAGTATTGAAATGTTGCTTGAATGTGAATGTGAGACCTATGTGTTTTATCAAGTGATTAATTGTGTTACATGCATTCCATTCATGAATGCATAATCAAATAATGGAAGTTGGAACTAGGGCAGCCAAGGATCAGAGCTTAAAGCTCAATGTGTGGAAATGAGCCTCGAGCTCAAAAGTGTTTCAGAGCCTCAGGCTCAAATTGTAATGAGTCATGTATCCTCATCGGAGAAGGGACAGTATAAATGAGCCCAATATCCAAAATGGATACGGGACAGTTCAGGCGCCCAATCACAACAACGTAACAATTGGAAAGTATTTCATGAGCATTTCATATACATCTTGTTAAGTATGTTTGATAGAGTGAAATACAAAATTTTCTTATGCTTAAGTGAAAGTGTGTTACTCATATGAAATACAAAATTGTGAAATAATTGTGATACATATTGATGTGTTGCATGAATTGAGTGAATCATCGATGATGGTTACCTCATTGAGAAACTCACCAAAATTGCAACGTTGTCTTTTCAGGACCGAGGGATGACTCTAACTACTGAGAGGCTCCACTATTGTGTAGATTATGCTTTACCAAGAGAAGACATGGCTCAAAGATCGGTCAGCTGGGATTTTTGGATGACTTAGATATATTGATATCTTTTCCTCTTTCATGTAGCACTTTTGTACTAGGTTTATTTATGTATACATGTTAGAGGGTGAAAGACACAATGTAGACTTTTGGTTTTGAGAAATGAAATGAGGAAAAGTTGGTTTAAAAATATTGTGATTTCTTGATGCTTTATAAGTGAATAATTTTATGATGCCATGTGAAGTAAATGTATTGATCAATCGTAGCTCGTCTTTATCGTAGGATATATACCGGAATGACCTTCAGGAGTCCCGGTATGTATCCTGCGATAAGGGGGCACTACATTATACTTCCATTTATCCATAAATTATTATTGAACTTACTCTTATTAGTAAGATGGTGAGAAGTGGAATATAGTAGAGTTTTGGTTTGTTTTAGGTCAGTTGTATATGCTTAATGATGTTGGTCTCAAATGAAGAAGTATTTAAGTTTTAAATATTAAGATTCCATCTTGATGTAGTAGTTTTCATCTTTTACACTCCCTTTTGGTTTTCTTTTTCTTTTTTTTCCTTATCCAACTTTATTTGTGTCATTTTAGGTAGTATCATCTTTGGCATATTATAACTTATTTATGTCGAGCCTTATAAGTAAATTTGGTTTTCATTCCTTTTGCATTATTTGTACTTTACACTTTAAAGTGAAACACAACTAATAAATCTATCCAATTGATTTTTGTTTAATGGAATTGGCAAATGCTTGACATGGAGTAGCTTCTAATAAATTTTATTAAATAGGTACTAGCTTTAAAAATAGTTGTTATTTCTAACCTTAGATTAGGTTTCAATGTTTTTATATTAGATGTTTCAAGTCCATACTTGATATGAAAGTGGAGAGAAATTATTTTAGCAGTGAGGTAGATGAGATAATCTTATTTGACTTTATGCTCAATGTTAAAAGGCTTACGTATGAGAAAACGTGGGAATTTATGTATAAATTCTTATATGAATCATTTAAAGTGATTTAAGGCCACTAAAAATGATAACGATGTAAATATGTTGATATAAACAATTGAAGAAAGAAAATTAAAGACAATTAAGGTGTATTTTGATAAAGATAACTATCCTAAATTATACACACTTAATGACGATGTCCCAAAGTATACCTATTGAAATAATTGATGATGGTGTTGGTCCAATGTTCATTGAAGTAGCTTTTGAAGCAGTTATGTAACAATCATTGAAGTAGCCATTAAGGCATCCATTATAACAGCTATTGAAGGAACTACCAGGGCATCCATTAAACTGCCCACTTATGTTCATTCCAAATCATTAACATGTTCTTTTCTATTAAGTCATTTATGAAATCTATACTTCTTAAAGTAAATTTTTCATTATAATACTCAAAGAAATTGCTACATTCCTTTCTCCACTTTATTTGATACGTTTCAAAAAAGGATTGCAAACTAGTGTATCAAAAGCTTAACATATATAGGGATGTTATAGCTCATCAAATATATCCTAATCAACTTACATGTTTGTTGGACTACACACATGGCATTACCAAGGAACCTTACAAAAGCAATAGAAACAATGATGAGAAACTTCATATGGTCTAGGGATGCGCATAAGAAACCTAATGCTAAACCTTATGTGACACATGTTAAACCCAAAGTAAAGGTTAAGGAGCTTATAAGAGGCCATGAATGCCACATAAAGTATAAAGGATTCTTCATTATTCAGGATAATGTACCAAAATACAACTAAAATCAACACCTAAAAGATAATATTGGGTAGTTGAGACATCCATCGGGCCTTTTCACAAATAAACCACATTACTAAGTGTTCATAAACTCTATACCAAAGTGGAGTAAGTTGGTATAGTTTAATCAAAGTCCCACCAAGACATCTTTTATTTTATGGCTTGCTATAAGAAATATGTTGAACACTTTAAATAGAATTAAGAGTTAACAAAACACAAATCCAAGATGCAAGTAATACAATGTAACATCCCATCACCAATGGGAAGGGTAAAATAGTATTTTGGAATGGGTTATGAATGTTTAAACTTGTCTCGACATGTTCATGCATATTATGGCCTATATATATATATGAATAGTAATTCTTGCACATATACATGACTGTACATGCATTCATGACATTTTCTGGTATATTTGGTCATAAATGTGATTTTTGTGAAAAAATATGATTTTTGTGCTTGAAAATTTAATTGGAGTGGGTCTTTGTGTGTTTTGAATTTTGGGAGAATTTTAGGAATTTTTCTGAAAATTTTTGGAGTACTTTTTCGGACTAGGAAAAATGTCAAGTGGCTGACTGACTAGTTATCGGTAGTAAAAAGTACTGTCCAATGGTACTAGAAATGAGATACATGATTTTAGGAATTATTAATTTTAAGCCATTGGAATTTTGGGGAGAAATTGGACTAGAAATTGGAAGTGACTTGGAAGAAGTTAGGTTAGCAAACAAGTGACATTTGTCACTTGCCGAACATGCCACGTGTTGGGCCCCGAAAATTTTTTATTTTATTTGAATTAATTATTTATTGATTCATGGATTTATTCGTTAATTATTTTTTATTTTTTCCTTAATTGGTTTAATTATGTGTATATATAGATATTTTTATGTTGGGCTTGGAAATTAGAAGTTAGGACTTTAAATGAAGGCTTGGACCTAATGTTGAAAAGAATGGGCTTTATAGAATAAGTGGAATGAGAAGAAGGAGAATTAGAAATAAGTGGTTAAGTGTAGTGGGCTTGTGAGGAGGAGGAGAGCCCAAAGCCTTGTAAGTTATAAGGAGCTCAAAACTATGTAGTTTTGGGAGAGGGTTTTAAGTTGAGAATTAAATGAGTTAAATGAATTAAAGAAGGAGAAGAAGAGTTGTCGTAGGCTTAAGGAAAAGAAGAGAAGAAGAGAAAACGTGAGAGAAGAAGGAAGAGGACCTTCGGCTAAGTGGAAGAGAGTCGTAGGGAGGAAGAAAGAAGGAGAAAAAGAGAAGAAATCTACTTGCTAGAGGTAAGTTTCATCTTTGTTT
>JANIHY010000210.1:57104747-57116762 GCA_027479065.1 Erythroxylum brevipes
TATTTATTTTATTATAAACATATACCCACCTTGATTTCCTTGCTTAAAACTTTGCTAAAAATGCCTCTACTCTTGCTCCTCTTTCCTACTTTGATTTCCTTTATCAAAGACAAAATTCCCATATCAATGGGCATCCCAATTGAAAATCTCACAAAAACCTAAGCATGAAATTGACCCTAGAATACTTAAACCCAAGCATTTCCTAAACTCTTTAAACCAAAACCCTTCAAAAAAATCCAACAAATCAAAAATACCCTAACCTTGATTCTTCACCAAATGAAGAGTTTCTTGGTTTGAATGAAAACTCTTCTCTTCCTCTACCTTTTTCTCTTCCTGAACAACTTCAAAACCTTTCTTAAAAGCTAAGAAAATATCAACCCTAACTCGATTTTCTCCTCCTTTCTTTCAAACCACCGAAACTCTCACTTCTCTCTTTCTTTTTTTCGTTATTTTCTTCTTCTCTCCCACTTATAAAATTTTTGTTTCTTCCTTTAAAGCAAGCCAACACTTCTTATTTCAATTTTGCCATTAATCATTCTAAATTGTCCATTTTGTCCTTCCTTATATGCCTTGTATCTTTTATCCTTAAGTGGTCTTCAAAAAATACCCTTGAACATCCTTATTACTATAGTACTTTAATTTCATTAACCCAAGTCATATAATCTTACTAACATTAATATAATAATAACTTCAAAAATTTTAAATCCAACAAAACCTTAAAACTCATTTAAATCATACTTAACTAGAGAAAAAAATATGGGGGCCAACAGGCTAGGCATTATAAGGCTTTGAAAGAAACACCCTTAATAGCTTACAAATTTGAGGAGATATGAGATGTAGGGTTGATTTGAAGTTATACAAGGCCACCAAAAGTAAAAACTCTACCTATTAATCCCCATTCTTTAGTTAAATTTGGGGGGGTCCCTATTGGTAGTTCACTAAGATATCAACTTGTATAAGATTGTATCCTCATCAATTCTAAGAATCTTTAATGTGTTTAGAAAATCCTTCTCTAGCTTAAACTTTATGCACACCCTAACAAATTGTATCTCCTCATAGTCATCATATTTTTATCAAGATAAATAGGCCTATTTAAAGCTTTCGACTAGTAGCTAAGACCTTTAGTGGTCCAATATTCTAGAGGAAGATAATGAAACTTTACATGAATAGATGTAAGTTTTTGCTTCATTCTAATTAACTCTAAACTTGATAACCCTTATTTCAAGAACAATAGTTTATCTCCCATATGCAAGACCCTGAATCAAAAGTCATTATTAGGCTACCTTCACTAGAAAATTTAAAGACAAATATATCTGCTTTATTTATTATAATGGTCTCTAATATATGTTTTTTCTACTTTGTCATAGACCATTTATGTAATAGTGGAAAAGCAAGATGTTTTATTCATAAAATAGCCTATTAAATTAGTATTCAACTTAGAAGCTCTAGCTTTCAATACCTCCAATAAGGTTAAGATTAATGGATATCCTTGATTTAGAGAAGAAGGAATAAACCTAAGAGATAAGTTAGATGAGGCTTCATCTGCAACCTTAGACTAAATCCTTTCAGGAGTTTCAGAAAGATGAGGAAGAAGGTTGAGAGATCAAGAGAGGAAAAAGAGGGGAGAAGCAGGTTAAGAAATAGGAGAAGGAAAGATGCCAAACTTAGAAGAAGTTAGAATAGTCACAAAAGGAGAAAGGAGCAAAGTAGGGAGAGAAAAAGAGGAAGGAATAGTCAAAGAAGGTGGCGAAATGTCATTAAAGGAGAATGAAAAAGAAGGAACAATAGGTTTAGAAGAGTGGATAAGAGGAGGAAAAGACCTTCCTATATCATTAAAGGAAACCAACACAGCCACTAAAGATATGGCAAAGAGGAAAGAGTCCAATAATAAAAATGGAAAGTTACAGGACTTAAAATTTGGATGAAAAAGACCCTACCTAAAAATAAATTAAACTAGTAAAGAAAGGATAAAAGAAAGAGAAGGAGGCAAAGGGAAAGGGAATAAAGGATGTGCTAATTTATTTTCTCAAGTAAAGTTATTTGCAAACTGTAACTAAGTTGGAGAAAATAAGGCAAACTAGAAGTCAATGACTATTAAAGAAAAGAAATGGTGAATGGGACCTACCGTTAGAAACAATTTAAGAAAGGTTATTATTGTAGTAGCATTGGTTGATAAGGAAAAATGCAAAGTTGGAAGGGTAATATTTAAAGTTGATAATTTGTAAATCTTTAACCTTTTAATAGGCAAAAGGAAACATAAACATATTCAATAATTATATATATAACATAATAAGCACAACATTAATAGAATTTAGCTTTGATTATACATATCTTTATTTAATGTAGTAACCATTTTACCACGAAATAATAAATAATGTAGCTAGCACTTTGAAGTAAGATAAACATACATTACTTTTAGTATAATCATGTAAGTATATATTGTTTGTGTTTGAGACAATTCTAGATAATTTGATAGTTAATAAGAAAATTTTTGTTTCAATTCTTATTTCTGTCTCTACAAGGAAAAGGGAGCAATTTTAAAGAAGAATCGGACCAATTCAAAATAACATTAATTTGAAGAATTTGAAGAAGAATATGAGAACACATTTCTACATGCCACTATGTATGAGTTATGTTCCAAGGTAGTTAGTTTTATTTCTACCTCACTAGCTTACACAACTTTGTATTAGTACTTGGACCAAGCAATACAAACCTTACACATCCTCGTGTAGGTAAAGTGTTGGAGGTTTGAATTTTTATAAAAGATATAGAATGTGCTAAAGGTTACGTGCCCTATAACATAGACATATATTAGGGTCATGTTAGTCATTAAAGATTAGGGTCTTGAATTTGAAGAGAAGAGGAAGAGAAAGAAAAAGGAGCTTTTTAGTTAGAAGATAGTTCAAAAACATTGGAAAGTTATCTAAAAGTGATTCCACAATAAGTATTGATCAAGATCAAATCAATTTTGGAAGAAAGAAAATTATTCAACAAGACACGCCAAAAATTCAATTCAATACTCATGGAATAATTTTTTCTTATTTTTTATTTTATTTTCTGTTTTAATTTCTTGTTTAGTTATGAATTAAATGGGATACAGAATTAGGATAGATCCTTGGATGTAATTAGTTGAATTGATCTTTGGTTTAATGAATTTTTAGTTTTTCTATATTTATCCATATTTTTATAGTTAATTGAAGTGAAGGAGCAAAAGTGGAAGATTTAATTATTTAATTCATGCAACAAGATTCAAGAGATAACTTATATGATTTGATTACAACATGAATAAAAAGGGTTAAATGTGAGCTAATCGTGAGAGAATCACAAGATCTTCTTATCTTAGGGTAAAACTTATCAAGAGAATTCATAAAACGAATTAATACATTCTTAGGTTGTCTTGATTTGAAGGAAATTTCAATTGATTAAATATATGGGTAAGAGTTAATTGTCTCGGGAGAGAGAAAATAATTGTGACTTAGGAATTCTTATTGATATGGAAAACTAGAATCATTCATTAGATCAAGATGAAGTGTAACATATATAGTAAAATCTCAAGGAGCACTTTACTTAAATATGGCTTATTCGTAGGTTGTTTGATAATCACTTTTGCTCACTTTTAGATTTATTATTTGTTTTATTTTCTTCTTCAATCAATTGTAATCATTGGCTTACTTAATTACGTTTGTGAATAGTTAGTCATTAGTTTACTTAATTAAGTTTGTGAATAGTTAGTAATTAAGTTACAATCCTTATAGGATTGACCTATATTTATGAACACTCTCTACAATTATATTATGTCTTTAAGCAACTGGTAAAGATGCTTCTTTGTGATCATAACGCTGTGTTTGGTTATTGTCTCCAATATGCAGAGACAGAACGAGATGAAATTTAGAAACGGGACAGAACAAAAATTAGAGACAGTAAGGTATTTCGTTGTGATGGATAAAACATAAAAAACTATCTCTGTCTCAAAGATAGAAATGTATTTGGTTGCAGTGAACAGAACATAAAAACAATGTCATTGACGAAAATACCCCTGCAGTATAATATGATTGAAAATATGTAATTCATTAATTATTTTAAAACGAATGATTTGTATTAGTAAAAAATTTAACAAATAATAATAATAACAATAACAATAAGAAATTAATTTCGTATAATAATAATAATAATAATAATAATAATAAATAGAAAAAGAAAAAGAAAAAGAAGAAAATTAATAATAATAAGGAATTTAATAATCACAATAATAATAAGAAAATTAATTATGAATAATAATAAGAAACTTGTCAACCATTTCAACTAGAGGCCCTCCTTATCATTGCAAATCTCCCGTAGTTTTTTAGCTAAGAATATCTTTCTCATTCTACTAGCTAAGCTAATATCTAATCCACCATATTTTTTGGGTAAAAAAATGGCACACCATTTGACCTTGGAGGTCTTTTTACCACTAAGATTTTGTTCATGCCATATAAAGTCCCTTATACTTCTGTCAATCTTTTTCAATACTCCTATAGGTATTCCTATGTGTGCCATCTAATAAATGTGTGTAGATTATTGGGAATGGATATAGAAAGTTGTAATCTACCTTCATAAGACAAAAATCTATTACTCTATTTAGTAATTCTTTTATGAACATTGTCCAATAGAGGTTTGCATCTTTAGCTTTCTTATAGAGATGGGAACACTTAAAGTAATTAAAAGGCAACAGTTGTATTGAAAGCCCTGCATCAATGATCACCTCAAGGAATCCACTGGACTTTGTTTGGAAAGGTAAGTAGAGCTCTTTTAAGGGTTAAACCTCATACTTGATACATCTTTGAATCTCACCAGAGTGGTTAAGATTGCCTCAATTAAAGTAGAGTCATTAGCACATAACATGAGTATATCATCTGCAAAACAAAGTTGAGTGATATTGAGCTCACAACAATGATAATGATATCTAAAATTTGAGCTTTACTCAATATATATCTTTGTCAATCTCTAACGAACTTCCGTAGAAATAGTGAATAGGTAGGGAGAAAGAGGATTTTCCTGCCTAATTCCCTTAGTTGAATCATAAAGATGCATAGATTCCCCGTTTATTAACACTGAATAAAAATTGTGGATATGCAAGATTAAATCTAGCTAATGAACTTGCCAGGATAGCCAAAAGCATGGACAACATTGATAACGAAACCCCAATTAACTGTGTCATATGCCTTAGTGAAATCTATTTTGAGAGCATAACTTCAAACATGTTCCTTATGAGTATAGTCTTTGAACAATTCTTGAGCCAGCATTACATTGTCTCCTATACTTCTCCCTAGTATATATGCACCTTAACCATGATTAATAATACCAAGAGAAGTATTTATCAATTTATTGGCAAGGATCTTAGAAATAATCTTATATAGCATATTGCAACAAGATATTCTATTCATTCAACTTTCTTGGGTTGGGAACCTTGAGCACTAAAGCTAAAAAAGTCTTGTTGATTTCAATGAGTAACTTGCCACTACTGAAAAACTCTTTTACTGCTTGAATAACTGGTACTTTTAACATATTCCATTTCTTTTTAAAGAACCTAACATTAAAGTCGTCCAACCCATGAGACTTATCTAACTGAAATGAAAATAACACCTCCTTTATTTCTTCACTTGTGACTTCTCTGAGTAGTGCAGATTCTTGTTCCTGTTTGATATACCTAACCATTTAACTGATTAGATAACAAGGAAGGCTTACAGTGTGAGTAGATACCCCATTTATTGCTTGAAAGTGATTTCTAGCCACTTGTTTGAGTTCCTCTTTATCATTTATCTTCATACCATTCTCTTCTTCAAGACACACTATCATGTTTCTGTTTCTCCTGCCTTGAATCACACTAAAAAAATATTTAGAATTTCTATCCCCTTCTTGCAACTCTTAGATTCTAGACTTCTATTTTAGTTACTCTCGATATTCCTCAATGATTTGCAAGTAACTACACAGTTTAGATAACTTCCCATACTTTCAATTGATGAAGCGGCATATTTAAGGGAGTTGCTTTCTTATCTCAAATGTCTTTTTTGTTTATGTTATTTTAGATTCAATCACTTGAGTTGTTTTATTATCATCTTTATCAACAATCATTGTTGCTAAAAACTTTTGTTGAGGTTAGCACGAGGTAGTCATGCTATTGAGAGTGATTTACTTTCACAGAGTGTGAGTAAAAGGGATAGTGTCAAAGATTCAGTGAGTCGGCTCAGTAAAGCCTTGAGTAAAACTATTGTATCATAAGTGAAAGTTAATTAAACTGGATGAGGGCCTCGTATATGTAAACAAGGTGTGACAAACTGCTTTACCAAATCTTGTTTGTCGATTTGTTTGTTCCATATTTAGTTTTTTATTTCTATTTTCCTAGAATATTATTGATTGCTGACACGGTTGCTTTCCATTAAACAATCGATAGAAATAGCTCAAAACAACTGAGGCAGAACCAAATTTTGCTAAATGACATCATTTCGGATTTTCAATTGGTATCAGAGCTTGGGTCACCTAATCAAAACTTGATACATCAAGTTGGTGCAGATTTGTGTTTCGAAATTATAGCTACGAGAGAAGGGGCATTAATCACTAGACCATTTTTATTAGATGGTTCTAATTACCCTACTTGGAAATCTAGAATCAAAGTCTTTATTCAAGCACAAGAAAGCAAAGTATGGACTTTGGTATTGAATGGTTGGTCACATCAAATGACGATTAATGAAAAGAATGAAGCAGTACCTAAAGATTCATTTGAATGGACAAGTGCTAAAGAAGAGGAAGCACTTGATAACTCTTTAGCAAATACATGCAATGTTCAGTGTTTCCAATGATGGATATTTGAGTATGATATTATCTTGTGAATCAGCAAAAGAAGTGTGAGATACATTACAAACAATACATAAGGGATCAAAATCGGTGATAGCTTCAAAACTTCAAGTGCTGGCCACTCGATTTGAAGAGCTTAGGATGGAAGAAAGTGAACTATTGGAAACTTAACTGAGAGGTTGCATGATATTGCCAACCAAACATATCAATTTGGTAAAAAATATTCAAATCTAAAACTTATCAAGAAGACATTAAGATCACTACCTCCTAGATTTATACCGAAAATTGTAGTCATCAAAGAAGCTCATGATATCAATGAATTATCTTTGGATAAGGTAATTGAGATTCTTACCAACTTTGAGATGAACTTGTTGAGAGATAAATGAGAGAAGAATAAAGGATTGACATTGCAAGCTGAGGTTGGAAAAGTCGTAAATGAATTAGGAGATGAATTTGATAAGAATGAGAATATGGAGTTATTGACAAGAAATTTCGGCAAGGGGTTAAAGAAGGTGAAGAAAGATATATGCAAGTTTAGGCAGCATGGTGGGAATTCATCAAGCATTAATTTCAAACAATAACCAAAAACTCAAAAGGGTAAAAGAAAGGTAAAGAAAATACAATGTCATGAATGTCAATGCTTTCAACATATGCAAGTGGAATGTGCTAACACTTTGAAGAAGAGAAAAGGGAAGTCTTATATGAGCACTTAGAGTGATAATGAATTTAAAAGTGAGTATGGTAGTGAAGAGAAATTTATAAGTAATTATGCTAAGTTAGTTGCTTTATACAACATAAATCCAATTGCTTGCTTAACAACAACCAGAGAAGAAACTGACAGGAAAAACTTAGATGAATCAGCCCAAAATTCCAAAAAAAATGCAAATGAAACAATCCAAAATTATATTTCATATTATGACAGTGATGACAGTGATTTAGAATACAAAAAAAGGATCTTTACAAAGCTTATGAGTTAGTGTATGCAAAATGAGTGCAAATGTGTAAGAAGAATGAGAACCTATAGAAGGAAAATTCTACCACGAAGAATATCATTGAAGATCTTAAGAAGAAGTTGTTATCTACAATAGATGAGCTTGATGAAACAAGGTTGAAGCTGATCAATATTGAAAAAGGAATAAGGATGTCAAATGGAGGTATTGAAAAGTTAGAACATTTGTTGGAAATTGGTAAGAGCAAAGGGAACCTTCAAGATATTGGTTACAAAGGTGAATGTCCTAAGTTTAATAATGGGCAAGTGAAGCTAAATTTTTAAAGGAGAAACTTCAAAGAGAAACCAAAAGTATGTGCCTACATGTAACTTTTGTGGGGAACATATAAGATCGAATTGTTATAAGTTGTTACAAATGATATTTCATACTTTAGAGGGCTCAAAATTGAAAATCTAGACACTCTTCGATGAACTTTCAATAGCAGCCAATGTTACCAAAGCAAACTTGGGGTAGAAAGGGTCAATTGCAAGCACTTGTAGCTCTTAAATCCATATGAAATACTACTCATAATGGTTAGTATTTTAAAGTGGTTGTTCATGTCATATGATAGGTGAAAGAAGCTACTTAATGGATTATCAAAGTTGTATAGATGGTCATATTACTTTTGGTGATGGGAAGAAAGCAAAGGTGATTGGTAAAGGAGCTCTTTGCTTGGATGGACTACCTCACTTCAAAAACGTGCTTCATGTGGATGGTTTAAAAACCAAAGTGGTAAGTATTAATCAACTTTGTGATGATGGGCTGTTAAATTTACTAATGATGGATGCAAGGTGTTAGAATGAAAAGGGAGAGTGCTTAGTAAGTGGCAAAAGATTGGCGAATAATTGTTGCAACAATAGGCTATTACCTCTTACAATTCAGTCGCTTATGATATATGTCTCTGTGGCACCAAAATATTAATAAGGTAGTAGAAAAAAACATTCAAAATAATCCTCACAAATCAAAATAAGGACACAATGAAGCTAAAATCAGAAACTATCCAGATTCACAATTAGTTGCTGCTGGAAAAGAAACTAGTCAGACAGAGGACTAGATGGTTACTTATAAGGGAGAAACCAACAGACATCTGATGAAAGAGTTAATGTGAGGAGGAATAAACCCAGTTTTGAATTTCTTCAAGGGGCACAGGAACTGTGCACTTCACATTCTTAAAGTATATTGATGTTGGTTATTTTTTAAAAAAGCAATTTGAAGGAATTAATGTCTAGACTTTCTGAGTTTTTAATTTATTAGTTTTCTAAGGTTTAGGTTATTGGTGTGTATTTGTCTTTTTCTTACTTGTTAAATAGCATATTTGATGTGAAAATGAGGCTCTGCTTGATGGTTGGAGAGTTATTCTTCCAGATTTTGATTTATAGAGTTATGTTGAGAAAATGATGATGCTTGTCAAGACTCGTACGAAGTTTTGGATTGTCTATTATTTGGGTTTTTCAAGTTTTATCTTGGCTTTTTTCTATATTGTAAGCTATATGAGCTTGGGCAATATGCTTTCATATAGTTTATATGAGGGGGAGATTAATCAAGTTTGATTATGATTTGTCTAAATGAATTTTTGGAGTTTTTAAATTTGATTGGGGATTAGTTATATGTGGATGATTTCGATGTGAATAATGATATATTGGCTAGTGTATTGACCGGTGGTGAATTATCATCTTGACATGCTTATGATTCTTTCGTTACACCTACTGTTTATTTTTATACCTCCTTATTCACTAAGATTGATCACAATGAAGACTTTCTTCTTTTTGGCATATTTTTGTCTCACACGGGAGAAAATTAGATATTTTGTTTGGATGACTGTCAGTTGTTTTGTTAACATGGAATTACTATTTTTTTGGATATTTTCCAATTGTTTATGTGAACTTAATGAACTTGGTGTTATGTGAACTTAATGTTATTTGGACGTTATTTGGAACTTGATGTTCCATTAAGGGGGAGTGTCCAATTATCTTCTTAAGGGGGAGTTCTCATATGTGACAAATAATACCTAAAAGGGAGAGACTGTTAAGACATTTATTAAGATATCTTGTTGATTAATTTTGGACATTATTTGTATTTGGACATAGTTGGATAATTGTGGTTTCTCATTATCATAGTTAATCTAACTTATGTGGGATTTTTGAAGATAAGATTACATAAAGGATAACATCCTAGTGATAATAGGATTTAATTGGGATAAAATCACCATATCTTAATAAGGATAATGTCCATATTTTTTGTGATTTTAGACCTATCTTTGGCAACCTATTTTGGTGAGTGTGGTTATCTAAGGCAGTTGGATTTTTCAAGGATTCCATCTATGTTAGGCAGCTACATTTTTCTCTAGTGGGAGTGATTTTTTTGGGCTGTCTAACTATTGTTTAAGTTGTGAAAAACATCCAATAGTGTTATGATGTTTAAGCTCTATTATTTATGACGTTTAGTTGATGAAACAATTGTTCGTTTGTTGAGTGTTGTGACTGTTGTGTGTGGGATGCTTTAGCGACAATATAGAAGGTTCACAATAGAATTCTTGATGGACAACTTCCCATATTTTTGGTTGATAAAGCTACATATTTGGGGGAGTTGTTTTCTTAACTCAAGTGTCTTCTTTGTTTATGTTATTTTAAATTCAATTACTTGAGTTGTTTTATTATCATCTTTATTAACAATCATTGTTTCTAAATTTTTTTGTTGAGGTTAGCACGAAGTAGTCGTGTTATTGAGAGTGATTTACTTTAACAGAGTGTGAGTACGAGGGATAGTGTCAAGGGTTGAGTGAGTCGACTCAGTAAAACCTTGATTAAAACTATTGTTTCACAAGTGAAAGTTGATTAAGCTGGATAAGGACCCCACAGAAGTAGACAAAGTGTGTTGATTGTTGATTTGTTTATTGCATATTTAATTTTTCTATTTGTATTTTCCATAATATTAACAGTTGCTCACACAGTTCATTAAGCAATCGACAAAAATAACTCAAAGCAACTAATCCCAAACCAGATTTTGTGAAACCACATCCTTTCAGATTTTCAAAAACTTGTTGAATTGCAATAGATCTTGCACATATATAAAATACAAATAATTATCTTTAAAAAGGGCAACATAGAGTCAATCTCAATTTTCTTCATAATTTGTTCTCTTGCATGTTAAAATTGAATCAAATATATATCAAATCTATTTTAAATTCTTACTCTTAAATTTTTAATAAAAAATCTGAATAAACCTCTAATTTTTTATATCTATTAATTAAACCTTAATTTTAACATATGTCATTGAAACAATTTTTATTTTGACAACCGCAATATGTACTGTTGTCGCCCGTCTTGTTTTCGAGTGGAAGATCGCGATGGTGGTAAGGCAAGTTGGTGTTCTCCCTATCGTCGAGTCATCCCCATTGAAATGGGTGCTGCCAAATGTAGGTACTCTGAAGTTAAATGTGGATTCCATGTTTCAACATGACTCCGGAGTCGCCGGGGCGGGATGAATCCTCCGCGACCACTTGGGTTGTTGTGTTGGTGGTGGTATGTGCAATAGTGGCATGGCTGCAAACCCAGTTATCGGCGAATCCGTTGGGTTGAGGGAGGCGCTTAGCTGGTTGAAGGGGGGTTGTTAGCAACAGCCGGATTGACGTTGAAGTAGATTGCTTGGAATTGGTTGCAGCAATTCGAGGACAACAAAATGGCACCTATCTTAATGGTATGGTTTCCGATATAAAAAGCTTGTTAGATCAATTTCGATCTATAGTTGTTTCTCATGTTAAAAGGTCAGCGAATCAAGTTGCTCATAAGCTAGCCTCGGCATCTGGTTCTATTTCTAGCTCTCATTGTTGGCGTTCTGTTCCCCCTGCCTTCATTTCTGATGTAATGACGTTGGATCTCGTTTAATACTAACCATTACTATTAAAAAAACTTAATAACAAAATTAATGTTTTCATAACAACTTATTTATACTATAAGTAAATTTTAATAATTCATTAGTAATTTTTAACAAACTTATAGGATGCATATTAAATTTTAATATCTTAAAAACTGATTTGTGAGTATTTAATAATAATTTAAAATAAATTTATCTTAAAAGGAAAATATAGAGTTAATTTCAATCCTCATCACAATAAAGAAGGGAGGTGAGTTACTATTGAATTATGCATATACATATATATTTTCTACCTCAAAATTAAGAAGCTACTCTTAAAATT
>JANIHY010000210.1:57134493-57145770 GCA_027479065.1 Erythroxylum brevipes
TCAATAACTTCATGGGAATGCACTATGTGCTCCACATAAACAGACACAAGCTTGTACTTCCTTAATAGCCTACACATATCCAGGAAACTGTCATTGTCCCATAACAATCTTTCACCATCAGCAAGGGTTTTTTCAGGATGCAGATAATGCAATCCTGCAACATTTGTAAAGCCAAACTTCTTTACTTCTCTCATGAACCTGTAGTAACCCAACATGTCTACATTGTTTAGCTCCATGTTACATGTATCACCACCGATATACTTCTTGCATCTGCCTTTTATCTCATACGTACCACCATAATGTATCTCCAGTATATATTTTGGCTTTTGATTCATCCTACAAATACACATTAATATTTACGTAAACAATGCATTATTTTTGGGACCACAAGCCAATTGCACTACATAAACAAAGGCATATCTCCTACTTACATCAAGCAATTCCTTGCTTTGGGTCAACATATTGCCAAAAACTAGGCATGATGTGGGAACACATTAATAATTAACACAGAATGCATTATTTTTGGGACCACATGCCAATTAAACTACATAAACAAAGGCATATCTCCTACTTACAGGAAGCAATTTCAAGACTTTGGGTCCACATATTGGCATTTTTTGCACTGGATGATCATATCCTACTCAGACTATATATATAAATCAATGCCGACAATGGTATTTATGTCAAAGCATTGAATAATGGAGTTGTCCCATGGATGATCTGTAGTGGGGACCAACCAAAATCCTCTTTGCCACTTGCATGCTAATTAAGATACGATTTTTCTGTCCTAACCCCACCTCAAAATCTGTGATTAGTAAGTGGGTTATCACTTTTAGCTTTCAAAAAGAAAATGGTTTATACAGAGGCACACGATACATTTTCTTTTTCTAAGTTCTTCTACCCTGAATCGCCACAACAACACCTGTACGTCTCAAAATTTGGGCAACAACAACAGTTACTCTAGCATTGAGTTAACAGTCTTAGTTTTGTATCATCGAAGAACAAGACTATCGAAGAACAAGATGAGTGAAGCTTACCTCTTTTAATCCAATAGCGCAGACTATCGGTTTCACTCACCACCAAGCTTCACTCAATGCTTGATTTCTTGTTATTTTCCCATGGGTTTACCGTGGCTTCAACGGGATTTTAGGGTTTTTGGCGTTCAAATGCACAAAGTCGGTTGGCAAATAACATAAAAGGGACGTCAGATACGACGGTGGTTCGACGGGATTTTAGGGTTTAGGGTTTGCTGAGGCTGTAAAGAAGGGACGTCAGATACGACGGTGGTTCGACGGCAGCGGCGAGATGTTGGAGCCGATTTCATCTGATCGATAAAGTCAGTTCTTGTCTTTACCCACCCCAGTATACGGTAATAAACCTAGGTAATAATCCAAAAACTTTTTTTTTAAAACGTAATAATCCAAATACTTAGGAGTTTGGTAGTCTGCCAAGGGTAATTTTGTCAAAAAAAAACTAAAATGGGCATCTTGAATGAGATTACAAAACACAGGGGCTAGGGTTACCGAATTAAAAACAGAGGGGCTAAATTAAATAATCAAGTATATCACAAGGGCCCTTTTATGTTATTTGCCAAAATTTTCAATAGAACGACTATCCTGCATCACCGGACACTGAACCGACTGCTTGAGACACTTGAACCTCATGTATCTCCCTTATGGCAAGTTCATTGCACAAAAAGTCACTCTAAAATGGCTTTAAAATGTCTTAATTCTTTTTCAAGTAATTATTATGCAATCCTGAACACTAAACATGAGACCCAAGACACGAAAACTAAAAATATCTCCCTCGTGTGATGTCCGAATCATGAAAATTAACTTGAAATCGACTTTAGAATGGCTTAATTCCTTTTCTAGAATTAAATTTTAATTTATTACTAATGTAATAAATCCAAAAAAATGGAAAATATTACTTTATAAATTTTCTGAACCCAGAAACTGGCCCAAAACATCCTAGGGCACCTTAACGAAAAATCTGAAATTTTTTGTTTTTATTATTTACTGTAGCAATTTCGTAGACGTCGTCCGCCTCATTAGCCCGCGTGAGTTGGTCGAGTTGGAGACACATCTGGCCCATGTCACACACGTGCGACAACGTGTAGATGTGTCCACTGATGCTAGAGCATGCTTCGCACGCGCCCGACATGCGTGTGGTCACCGTTGCACCATGTGCCAAACCCATCACCCCACGTTCGTTACTGTTCACCAGTCGGGTGTGTTTACCACATGTGCCTAACAATTAGCACTTCCTTACCAGAAAATGGCAATTTCCAACGAGTTTCAGGTCCATTTTTTTGCTCCCAGGTTCGTTTTCACCCTGTTTCTCAAGGCTAAACACATATATACTACTTTTAGGCAATAAAAAGCAAGAAAAAAAATCAAAAAATAGAAGTTAACTCTCCGAAAGCCTAATGGAGAAAAACCGAAAAATTTTCGTTTTTTAACTACCTGATCACATCACTGCTTTGATGCCACATGTAACACATGACGGTACCTTAGTTGCGTATCCCAAATCGAACGTGAAAAGACAATCAACAAAAAAATGCAAAAAATACCAAATTCGGTTTTATAACTTCAAACAAATTTTCTGAAGCCGAAACAAGTACGAATCCACTGTCGTCTTCACGGGAACTGTTTATCAGGATGCAGTTAACGTCTCTCTATAGTTTTCTCAAAAGGTAAGCTCTCTTAACGAGTCAAAGAATCCTTATGCTTACGAATGATATAAGCAATTGTAGAAGACCTTAACTTTTATATATAGCTTCCATATCGGACTTTTTCATTACAGGCCTAATATAGGTCCGGTCCACACTGATTGGGATCCATTTTTCACCCAAACTTTGACTCATTGATTTAGATCATTTATTAGGTCACTTTATTATCTTTTTTTGGAGCAAATTACATAAATTAACCAATAAGTTATTGAAAACTAAAAAATGCAATTAAATGTTGTCCAACTTTATGAGAAAAGTAAAAAATATCCAACTGGTCTAATAACATATTGAGAATAACTAAGCCAAAGTGATTCCCTTTGATTAATTCCATAACCTTTTCACACATGTAAAAAAAAGAAACAAAATTAGGCAATTCGTTAATTGTGTTTTATTTTAAATAATTATGATTAAATTAGTTAAGTCGGTTCAATTTATAATACTAGATTAGACGAATCAATTTAGAATGATCTCCGTATACTTAAATAATAAAAGTTTATTATGCTTGTAATTTTTATTTAAAAAAAACAAGTTATGAGCAGGAATAGAGATCTAAGAGCTCTTTCTTTAGTGAACTCTGATTTTTTGTTTGTTCTAAAATAGGTCAAAAAGGCAAAAAAAAAACTGACAGTGACACAACTTACAAATTGAGTTATCATATTATGATGTCTCGTGCATGAATATTTCTCCTTATTCTAACAAACCAACTTTGACATTTTCCGGATCAACCTTGGGCCTGGATAAAGTAGTAGTTGTTAACATTTCAGGTTTCAATTTTAGTTCATCCTTATGCAATTGTCTCATTATTCTGCTCACACTGGAATGTACAACATTGTTGGAAGCTTTATGGGCTCCAAAGAAATCTTGAAAAATATTCAAAAGAAAAAAAAAATTTCCTCTTTGCAAGAGCTACAACTCTTGTTCTCTCTTCCTCACGTTGCACACACTTTGAATTTTGAATGTAAATAACTACTGCACTCTTCTTTATTTTCCTTAAGAGCACTTGGTACGAAAGATGGACTAGCCTTTATATAGGCATACATAAACTGAAATTAGGGGGAGGGGAGCATTAAATGAGGAGTAATAAATGAGGGTACATGTGTTTTACACGTACAAGTTGACAACAAAAACTTTGCTACTTCCTACAACTCTTAGCTATTAAGTAACTTAAGCAACTCCAACTCTTAGCTAATAAGTAATTATTTAGAGCCATACACATGTAAAAGACAAAAAGAGTTTGACTTCTAACATTCCTAACAATTGGTCCGACCTGTCGGATGTGAAGAGAGGGGAGGATCAGCTTTCAGAGGACTTTCACAAACACAAAAACAATTTCAGAGTAACATACCTTGATGCCACCTAAGATGTCCGATAGAGTAGAAGTGTTGGAATCCCGCATGGCAAATCTGGAAGCTAGAGTGGAGGAAATTCAATCATCCATACGGATGGCTTTGGAGGAGATGCAGCGCGCACTGCTGCTAGAAATGAGCAAGATGCTGGGCAAGAGACCAGAAGAGGGATAGGGGAGTGATACCGCGGGAAGGGGGCCAACGTTGGTGGGTGAAAGAAATACACATCTTCCTCGGCAATTAACTCCGATGGAGTATTCCTACGACACGCTGGAGGAATACCAGATGTCGGTACATAAAGTAGAGTTACCAATGTTCGATGGAACTGATCCGGTGGGATGGATTACTAGGGTAGAAGTTTATTTTAAGATTCACAATACCTCAGAACCGGTGAAGGTTAAACTAGTGCTTTTAAGTATGGAAGGATCAACCATACATTGGTTCAACCTTCTGAAGGAGACGGCGGAAGAGCTGGACTGGGAAAAATTTAAGAAAGCCCTAGTAGATCGTTATGGAGGAAGACGATTCGATAAACCATTTGAGGAGTTGTCAGATCTGCGACAAACGGACACCGTTGAAGAATATATTGAAGCCTTCGAGTTCATCTCATCACAGGTGGGTCGACTGCCGGAGACACAACTTATGGGGTATTTCATGAGTGGTTTGCAAGCTGATATTCGAAGGAGAGTACATACGTTCGGACTGGTGAATAGGTACCAACTGATGAAGATAGCGAGGGCGGTGGAAGATGAGGTAAATGAGAAGTACGGTGGTGTCGATGGCTCGAGCTCCCGAACAAGTGCATGGACTCCACACAGAGGGAATCCTTATAGGGGTAATTTTTGGGTCAACCCGACCCATAGGGAGACAGAGCCTCCAAACCCGACGGGTTATGGGAGGTATGTGGCCAGCGTTGGAGCAGGAAGGACCCAAGAACTATCTGGGTCTCAACCCGACCTCCATGCGCAACCCAGAACAGTCACTCCACTAATGGCGACACCTCTCAGGCACTCAGAAGGTGATAGAAGGGGACCGACGGAGAGGAATAGGGGATTACGTCATCTCTCTTACCAAGAGCTCATGGATCGAAAGGCGAAGGGTCTATGTTTTAGGTGCGGGGAGAAGTTTCATCCTCTCCACCAATGTGCTGAAAAATAGCTAAGGTTGTTAATCTTGGATGACAGTGAAACCTTGGATGAGAATGGAGAAATTATAGCCTTGGAAGCAGAGGTTGAAGAAGAGGCTGACATAGCTCTGGACTGCCGAACCATGGAGGTAATTACAGAGAATGGGGCACGGACACTTGAGACAAAAACCATGCGGATGACAGGGAAACTACAAGGAGTTTCGATTGCGATTCTAGTGGATAGCGAGGTCAGCCATAACTTCATTTCTTCAAAGCTGATCCATGGTTTGGGGATGACCGTAGGGACCAGCAAGGCATTGGGAACCAGACTTGGAAATGTCCATCGGGTGACTACCCTAGGAAAGTGTTTGGAAGTTCCTATTCGGGTGGGAGACTTATAGTGGAAGATTGATGCTTATGTCTTAGAATTAGAAGGAATGGATGTGATTTTAGGGATTGCTTGGTTACAGACATTAGGCAGGGTCCTGATGGATTGGAAGAAGATGACCATGCAATTTCTACATAAGGGACAAAAGGTACAATTCTGTGGCAAGGCGGGGCTTCAGATCACACCAAGGAGAGGCAGTGGGTACTATGAAGATTTAGGGTATGGGCAGGGTCTCCTGGCTATCTTAGGTGGGAGTTTTCTATCAGCTAAAGGAATAGCTATAAGGGAGGGGCAACAGATTCAGCTCACTAGAAAGAAAGAAGGGGAGCTGAACCAGGGATTGAATCCACTGGTTGTTCCTCATAAGTCAAATCCTCCCTTAATTAAACCTTTAAAGGTTGAACTATGTGTGAAGGGTCTGATATTTTTCTTCAACATTGATACATGGAAGACACTGTGAATCTTAGACAATTCTAGTAGCAAAGCTAACTTGTAGGCTAAAGGCCCAATATTCTTAATAAACTCATAAGGGCTTATATATCTTGGACTAAGCTTGCCCTTCTTACCAAATCTCATGACTTCTTTCCATGAAGAGGCTCTAAGAAACACTTTGCTTCCAAATTCAAATTCTATCTTCCTTCTATGTGCATCCGTATAGCTTTTGATCCTGTCTTGAGCTGCCTTGAGTCTCTACTACACCAATTTAATCTTATCAACTGTAACTTATACCAATTCAGGCCCTAAAAGTCTCCTTTCACCTTTCTCATCCCAACAAACAGGAGTTCTGAACCTCCTATTATACAAAGCTTCATAAGGTGCCATTTGAATTCCTGAGTGGTAGGAATTATTATAAACAAACTCAATTAAAGGCAGTAATCATCCTATGATCCTTTGAATTCCATAACTTAAACTCTTAACATTGCCCCCAAAGTTCGTATTGTCCTCTCTGATTGACCGTCAGTTTGTAGATGGAAAGTTATGCTAAAATGCAACTTAGTTCCCAAAGCCTCTTATAAACGTTCCCAAAATTTGGAGGTGAACCTGGGGTCTCTATCTGAGACTATAGAACTTGGAATCCCATGAAATCTGATTATTTCATCTATGTATTTCTTGGCCAAAGCATTCAAAGAATCCGTCTATTTAATTAGGAAAAAATTTGTTGACTTGATTAGCCTATCAACAATCACCCATATTGCATTATGCTTCCTGCTAGTCCTTAGTAACCCCATCAAGATATCTATCGTAATCTTTTCTCAGTTCCATTAAGGAATAGATAAAGGTTTAAGCTTATCGATAAGTGCTTAATGTTCTTCTTTGACTTGCTGACACATTAAGCATTTTCTAGCATGCTCTACAACATCTTTCTTCATTCCTCTCCACCAAAATTGCTTTTTTAAATGTCTATACATTCTTGTACTCCCTAGGTGCATTGTATAGGGAGTATTGTGTGCCTCATCAAAAATTTCATCCTTCAATTTTAACATATCAGGAATACATAATCGGCTACCTACCACTAGTAACTCATCTTCTCTTATCTCTATTTCAAAAGGTTTACCTTTGTTAATCTCTTATCTGAGCTTGCTAAAATACTCATCATGCTCCTGCAATTCCTTAATCTTCTCATTCAACACTGGTCTTATTCTAAAATTAGCCAATATACAATTAGATTCGGCTTGCCTCAATATCACCTTGAGTTCAGCTAATTCCTTCAACAAAGGACGATATACCGTCTCCACATGTGCCACAGTAGATTTTCTACTTAGTGCATCCTTTACTACGTTAGCTTTCCCTGGGTGGTAATTTATCATGAAATAATAATCCTTCAGTAGTTCTAACCACCTTCTCTATCTCAAATTCAACTCCTTCTAGCTCAATAAGTACTTGAGACTTTTATGATCTGTAAAAATCCTTGTCTGAACTCCATACAAATAGTGTTTCTAAATTTTTAATGCAAAAATTATGACAGCTAACTCCAAGTTATGCATAGGATAATTCATCTCATAGGGTTTTAATTACTTAGAAGCATAGGCAATCACTTTATCTCCTTGCCTCAACATACATCCTAATCCCTTCCTTAAGGCATCACTATACATTATAGACCCATCACAACTAGAAGGCAAGGTCAAAATTGGTGCAGATGTGAGCCTATTCTTCAATTCCTTAAAGCTTTTTTGGCACTCCTTTGTCTACACAAACTTCTGATTCTTCCTTGTCAATTTGGCAAGTGGGGTCGCTATCATGGAAAAACCCTCTACAAATCTTTTGTAATAACCAGCTAAACCCAAGAAACTCCTCACTTCTACTATATTCTAAAAGCAGTCTTTGACACATCAGACTCCTTTATTCTCAGTTGGTGATAACCTAATCTCAAATCTATCTTAAAGAAGACCCTTGTCCCTTGCAATTGGTCAAACAAATCATCTATGCATGGGAGTGGATATCTATTTTTAATAGTGACATGGTTAAGTTTCTTGTAATCCATACACATTCTCAATGATCCATCTTTCTTCTTTACAAAAAGAATCAGAGCTCTCCAAAGCGAAGAGCTAGGCCTAATATAAGCTTTCTCCAATAACTCCTCTATCTGCTCTTTAAGTTCCTTCAATTCTACCGAAGCCATTCTCTAAGGTGGAATCAATATCGGGGCTATACTCGGAAGAAGGTCGATGGGAAAATTTCTCTTAGTGTTGGTATTCTTGGTAATTCCTCTACAAAAATGTCTGGGAATTCCATGACCACATGAATGTTTTCTAACTTCCATCCACTACCTTTGTGTCTACCACATAGGCCAAAAATATTTCACATCCTTTCCTCATCATTTTCTCTACTGTCAGAGCCGAAATAATTCTAGGCGAACTTGCTTTCCTATCCCCCACAAATATCACCTTTCTACCTTCATCCATCTCAAACTCTACTATCTTCTGTTTGCAATCTAAACTGGCATTATATTTTTCTAACATATCCATGCCCAAAATCATATCTAATCATCCCATCTTCAATGGCATCAAATCCACCACTAATGTCTCTCTGCCAATATATATTTCACAATCTTTATAGAATTGACTAATAATAATATATTGGCCAATATGGGTACTAACCATCAAAGGACTATCTAATGGGCTCAAACTTCTACCATGCACAGTTCTAATTAAAAAAACAAATGAATGGCTAGAACTGGGATCAATCAAAATAATGGTATCTTCATCAAATAATTTAACCCTCGTCATTGCAAATACTCTAGCTGGTGCTTGCCCCTGGGTCTTCCCGAAGGATTCATTTTTTTAACTGCATCAGAACTTCCCATTTCAGTTGTAGTCTTATGTCCTATAGTCTCAGCTCTTTTCAAAGCTTGCATCTGAGTTCCCTCTCGTCTTACATACTGCGGGCACTCTCTGGCTGTATGCCCTTTTTCTCCACAGTTGAAATAAGCTCCAGTCAATCTATAGCATCCCCCTTTATGAAACTTGCCACAATAATCACAATTAGGAACGAGTGGCTTATCCCCCTCTCCTCTTTTACTACCTCCAGCCATTAAGGCTTGGTGAGAAATAGTTTTCATCTATCTGGACCTACTTGCACACTGCTCCTCTCCTTAGATTGTACAGGGAAAGTCTTGGCACTCCTCTTTGACATAGGAGTACCACCCTCCTCCTAAATTGTTCTCTCCCTTTTCTTTTTCTATTCACAACACTCTTTATGCTCTTCACATTCTCAACCCCAATGCTGCTTTGACCATATGTTGAAAATCATAAAAATTTTGTGCCACTACTTTTTCTCTGATGGCTAAATGCAATCCCGATTCAAACCTATGGCACTTAGTCACATCACTCATCATCATCTCAGTTGCATAAATCTACGCTCATATTCACTTACTGTCATCTCTCTTTGGGTGAAACTCAAAAATTTCCTCTGCTTCTACTGAATATAAACCTCAGAGTAATGTTTCTTCTTATAAGTGGCTAGGAAATCCTTCTATGTTAGCACTAGTGGTTTCATCTAACTTTATGGAACATTTTCCCACCAATACAGAACATCCCCCTGTAGCAAGCTTACAACATACTCAACCTTTTCATCATCCTCACAATCCATTTGCTTCAATATCCTTTCTGTCTTTTATCTTCCTCAACCATGTTTCAACTTCTTCTGGATCCGTTGTCCCATAAAAGTCCACTACCCTATACTTCTTAAGCTTATTGAACTGCTTCCTTTTTTTAGCTCAAGATGGAGCAGAAGTTTGCGGCATTTGTCCTATAACCTGAATAAATGCCTGAGCAAATGCCTGGAATAATCGAGAATCTAAGGGAGTAGGCACCTGCTCTTGTGGAAGAGGAGACTGCGTTTGTGATCGAAAGGACGCACTACCATGCCCTACAAAAGCATCAGCATTTCCTGGGGCTCTAGACTCATCCGTAATCTCCTCTCTTGGTGGAGAGTCAGGTGCAATAGATCCTTGCAAAACTCTTAGTATTCTTCTACGAGGTGGCATCTTACTCCTTCAATTTAAATGCTAACGATTAGTTTACATTCCATTTTAACCTGATTTCCTACATGTATGCATGATATGCATGTCACTTAATGCAATCAGTCAATTCACAATGTAACCAATTTATTACACATCATACCATCTACACCGCTACACAGTCTAAGTCTAGGAATCCTTAAAAAACCTAAGCTCTAATACCAAACAATGTTAGGGCCGAGTCCCTTTTACTTATCCCGAGGTGACCATTCGGGGTCGTCGAGTGTGGATTAAGTGAGGCGAGGGCTAGAAGTTTTGAATTTATAAGGAGAATACAACGTTAGCTTTGGTGGACTTCGTCACAGCAAACTAAAATGTTTCACCACGATGAAACCTTACGTACATTATCAAGCACCTCTCAGGTAAAGTTCACCGTAGCTAGCGTCTGGCTTCGTCGCGAATAAGTCCCAAGGTTGAGCAATGTACCCTTCAGAAAAATACGCTGCAACGAAAGTCTGACCTTCGCTGCAGCAAAGTTCCAGATTAAGTGAGAGTACCCCCCTCGGGAAAGGTTCGTCGCGGCCAAGGTTTAGCTTTGCCGCAGTGAAACCTTCTGTTTCGAAACCCAGAACCTAACATTTAAACACAAAACTCTGCACTTACACATTACCAATTTCCTACAACCATCAATAACTCAACCAAAGAAAAATGTAAACATACACACACAAAAACTTCTTCAATTATCAATCTCATTACTAAACAAAATGAAGTTTAAACATAGCTTTAATTACATATCAACGAAGACATCAATAACTTAATACAAAATACAATGGATGCTCATGTGTGATATGCTTATAAAGCTACATAACAAAAGTCAAACTAACTTAGTATAAAAGTTAATTATCTTAGAGTGTGCCAATGCTCTTGCAAGGATCAACGATCTTCTTGTTCTACACCTGAGGAGGGAAAAATAATAGGTTGAGCTATGAAGTTTAGTGGCTACTATTTTATATATATATATATCATTTGTTCTAACAATTCATTCATCCATAATTCTATCTCAAAACTCATAGTTAGAATGTCATCACATAAAACATAGCATATACTGTAACATCCCGTCCCCATATTATGGGTTAAGACCTGAAATTTCAACACATGTAAGCTCAAAGAGAGATTAAGGAAATGCATTTTCTTGCTCATGCATAATGTTAGTATATATGCACATGA
>JANIHY010000210.1:57161853-57175775 GCA_027479065.1 Erythroxylum brevipes
AAAACTTAGTGAATTTCACTTCCCGAAAATTGTTTTGAACCATGATAGCCTAAGCTCATTTTCAAGAGGATTTATTACCATTTGCTTAATACTCAAATTTTCAATTCCATTTACTTCTTAAAAATCCAAAAATATACTTTTTATACTTTGTCCTTCAATTTAGTTAAATTTCCTTAATTCTTTGTAATGACCAAAACCCCCACTTTATCAACTTTGATTGCAATTTTTGACAATTAGGCTAACTTAAACCTTTTTCACTTGGTTCCAATTAAGTGAGACAACTCGAGGTTGCATCCTATATTGCAATCTTTGGAATTATTATTTTTGACCGGTTTCCAAGGATCGATCTTAAGATCGAATTGACAGAGCTACGATCAGGGGCCCATTACAAATACAAATACTTTAGTCATAATGTCTTTACATTCCACCATAAAAACCATTGCATACACATTATAAAAAAAATTCAAAATACATTATTTTAAGGAAATTGTGGAATACAAATTTATACAAAACATAGGAAAACACTAATGCAGACACGAACTGATCCCGACCTCTATCCCTTATTCAAATATTATAGGGATACTCCCGTTTGCCTAATGGGGTATTTTTTAATCCTAAAAAATATTTACAAATTTTGGGTAAGTTTTGCGAACTTAATGAGTGACCATCATCAATAGCTCACCTAGTCACATAACATATAAATCACATTCACAACATTTCATATTTCGCAATCAATACAATTTAATCATTCGTATCATGCATATGCAATGTGCATGAAACTCACTTTCTATTTATTACTTTGTTGTGACCGAATGCCTAAACTATCTCATATAGGGCTCATTGATAACTGTCCCATATAGGGCTCATTAAACGTTGAGCCTAAGGCTCTGAATCACTTTTAAACTTGAAGCTCTTTTTCACTCGTTGAATTTTATGCTCTAATCGGTGGCTACTTTGGTCACAATTGCCATTATGTTTCATGCATTCATAAAATGAAATGCATCAATCACATTTGCATGATCCCATTTAATCACATTCCTATATCATCAGACCTTAGTCCAGCATTCAACATTAAGTTAAGAATCATATTTTACTTACATGCAAATGCTCATTCAAAACACATTTATCATCAAATTATATACAATTAGTTCATCTCATTCACATATAAACAACACTTCAATATCTCAACCAAGCATCACAATCATCGGACCTCCTGTCTGAAAACCAACACAATCAATCACATTCATATAGACATTCAGTAGTCAATCAATACTAAAATTCACATAAAACAAACAATGAAATGAGACCATCTAGGTCTACTCATAGTACGCTCCCGATTAGCATTTGCTTCCAAATTTTAGGGATACCTAAATGTGGACATTTAACCTGCACAACCCATTTATGCAAGATACACATACATCACAGTTTGCATAATCATAAGTGTTTAATAATGCACATGCTTGAAATGAAATATGTACAATTCATGTTCATGACAATCCTGGGTATTTTACCATTAATTTCATCACAAAGTCATTCTTATATCAAAACTCATATTAGTATAATTTATACTTAGGTTTATTCCTCACTAAAACCATTAAAATCTCCATTCCTTTTTCATTGACTCACTTCAAAATTTTTCCAAGTCACACTTTCGAGTCTATTATTCAAATTTAATCAAAAATCGAAACTGATGTAATTTGGTCACACTCTCTTCTAAAAAAGTGTTCCTCTATGTCTTATCTTTTCATTGATGCCAAATCACTCAATTTGGTTCAGTAATTTGGAAGATATGCTACAAACATTTTCGAGCTATTTATATACAAAAACAATATGCTATACACTACTTCCATCAAGAAATTAAACATCATAGAGACTGAATCATAATTCAACTTCTTCATATAATTTGTATCCCTATTTTAGTAGTTTACTCTAAATTAAAAATCATCTCATTTGGAATCCTACAAATCAAGATATCATCAAAATACTGGAACATGTTTAGTAAAATATCCAGTTCATGCTCTCAAACCGATGCCCTCACTTTGATTTGACCAATCTTTTTTGAGTCAAAACCAAAAGCTATAAATTTTAATAGAGAGATATAGAAATGTGATATAAATCCAATGCCTTAAAAATCAAGTCATTTGGAGGTCGGATAATAAAATTATGGTTAAAAGAGTGAAGTATGTTCAGACTAGCGTGAAATTGGCGGGTCAAGTACGCGCACAATGCGCGATAGCGATTCCTCCCTTCCTCCATTTCTCCTTCCAACATAAATTGATAAAATGGGCATAACTTTCACTAAAAATATCAGATTAAGGTCATTTAAAGATCGTTTTAAAGAAAACTTCTAGATCTACAACTTTCATGAAGATTTAGAAAACAAAATTTACCTCTATAAGGGTCAAATTTTCAAAATAATGTAATTATCTCGAATGTCCATCCCAAGCAACATCACAAACTTATAATGATCATATCTCTCTAATCCAATATACAAAAATTACATACTTTATATCAATGGAAAGCTTAAGGAAAATTGTACAACTTTCATGCAGACAACTTTGTCAAAAACTCTCTATATCAGTACAGAAAACTCATGGAATTTTCAGATCAAATTTTTAACTCTTTACTTACAAAATTTAATTCCTCATGCTTAGTCTATCATTTCTAGTTCAATACTCGTCATTTATCCATTATTATAACTCCATTTTAACTCAATATCATCTATAATCAAACTATAGCCCATGATGGATCATAAACACTAATAACAAAACATACATATATATATGCATTCATCATCAATTTTCTGCTCATGTTCAACTTCATTTCCACTTTCATTTCATTTCTAACTATCACCTTGATCCTTCACATTTCAAGACACCACATTAATCCCTTTATTTAGCTTTAGACTCATTTTATTTCATCACAAAAACACCAGAAAGGATTCAAATTAATTCATCAAGAAAACAGAACAAATAACCCATTATATATCCAGTTTTTTTTGCACTTTTTCCTACACCCAGTACTGAACTTCTAGTCAAAATTGGAAACTCTTAAAAACAGAATTTGAAATCGATGTCTTCATACAAAATGTAGCCCTATGTTGCTAGTTTAATCCAAACTAAGAATCATCTCAATTGAACAACTACCGTGCAAGTCATGATCTATATTTGATCATTAACCAAAAACAGAACATATTTATTAATCGATTCATAGTTGATTTTCTACACTCATCCTAACACTATATATGGATCATCTAACTTCTAAACATATCTATAACAAATCATGGGTGATCATTCACAATTACAAAAACATGACATTTTGATAGATTTTTCACCATCCATTTAACACATTCAACTCACAAAATCAAGTCATCAATGTTGGTCATCGTTGCCGGAACCCAACTCTTGCGAAATCATGAAGCGTGAGCATAAACCCATAGGGTTATTTCCATAAACCCTTATTAGGCATCATCCCACAAGGGTGGTGTGCCCCATTACGATCAAACATCAAAACAAACTTATTACTCCAACTCAATCATATAACGAGGAAGTCAATATGAACATACGACCGAATTACTTCAATCTATCATTTCATTTCTAAAGCAATAGAGTTTGAAAAACTTTATTTATATATCAAAAGCCACACCATTGGCTTATTACAAAATACAAATAAGTCTTGATTGCTTGATTTCTTAACTATCACCTGAAGAAGGAACAAAGAGGGGGTGAGCTTGACAACTCGTGGGTACATGTTTATAATAGAGTAAATAATCCACTAATGTTTTCTTTAAATCAAAAAAATTTAATGTTTCCAATTGCATAATAAGTGTTGCATTTATTGCTATATGTTTGTTATATGATTTGTGTGATGATTTATAAAAAAAGTTATTTTTAAAATGATTCTTTGAAATGATGCATAATTATGAAACCATACTTTTAGAAATGGTTTTTAAGGTATAACAAGCATGTGAAAAACAAGTTTTCAACAGAATGTACCATTTTGGGCATAAAGCTTACAAGATTTTAAATCTATGTGTTATGTGAATTTGTGGTAGTCCTTCAAAAATTGTCACATGCATGTTGACCTAAGTATAGGCTTCTCCCGCCTGCCCGCTAGTAACATGGAATTTCCTCAAGGACTCTCTCAAAAATTCATGACTACACAGGACCATTATATTGGAAATGTGTAGTGCGTTATGTTTTTGTACTTACCCAAACCATTTTATATACTTATGTGCTCATGAAAAGAGTGATACATTCATGTTTTGCAACTTGTGAATTTTGGCTGAAAGTCTAAGAAATATATGTTTTAAGAACCATATGAAAATTTTTTATGACAATTGAACATTTTAAATAGTTTTTGAATGAAGTTGAGAATGAGGAGTAAATGAATTAGAAAAGGTGATTTTAGTATGATTTGTGTTAAGGAAAGATTGTGAAACAAAATGAATGGTTGATCTGAAAAATGTTATGGAGTATGTTTCAATCTTTTAGCCACAATTTTTTCTTTAGTTATCCAAACGTGATGATTTTTTTTTGTATTAAACTAGAAACATATTTCTACATTTCTTATGAAGACATTGAATTTAAATTCTGTCTTTAAGAATCTCAAAATTTTTCATGAAGTTAAGAACTGAGTTCAGTATATTGGTGGATAAACGTAAATTCGTGTTTTGACTTCGGGGAAAAATCTTGACTAATCTAGGCTATTTTAGGCAAATGTGTCTTCTGGAAAGTTGTAGGTCTATCATTAGCTTTCCAACAGTATATAGCTTGAAATTTTTGGACTTATAAGTTAGGGTCCTTACAAGGGAAGATGTATCTTCTGTCTCTTCGCTTCTTCTGTGTTTTGTTGACGTGTCTTCTTCTGTATTTTGCTGACGTGTCTTCTTCTGTGTTTTACTGATGCGTCTTCTTCTATGTTTTGCTGACGTGTCTTCTTCTATGTTTTGTTGACGCGTCTTCTTCTATGTTTTGTTGACACATCTTCCTCTATATTTTGTTGACGCGTCTTCTTCTATGTTTTGCTTACACATCTTCCTCTATGTTTTGTTGACGTGTCTTCTTCTCTGTTTTGCTGACGTTTCTTCTTCTCTATTTTGCTGGCGTGTCTTCTTATATGTTTTGTTAACGTGTTTTCTTATGTGTTTTGCTGACGCGTTTTCTTCTATATTTTTTTGACATGTTTTCTTCTATGTTTTGCCGATGCGTCTTCCTCTATGTTTTGCTAACATGTCTTCTTCTATGTTTTACTGACGCGTTTTCCTTTATGTTTTGTTGACATGTCTTCTTCTGTATTTTGTTGACGTGTCTTCTTCTGTATTTTGCTGACATGTCTTCTTCTATGTTTTGTTAACATGTCTTCTTTTGTGTTTTGTTTCTTTTACTTTTTGCTTCTTCTGTGTTTTGTTTTTTCTGTTTTTCACCTTACCTATTTTTCGATCCATTTTTGAATTTTTCAATCCATTTTTGACCCTTCAAAAGATAGAATCTATCTTTGATATCTCTTGAAAGTTGTAGATCTTGAAGTCATCTTTCAAACCATATAAAGAATACCTTAATATAATATCTGTAGGGAAAGTTATAACAATTTTCCCAATTCATTTGTCTTTTTCCATTCTTCTGCATTTTCATTTGGTTTCATCTATACCTATCTTCTAGTCCATTTTTGACCCTTTAGAAGATAGAATCTGTCTTTAAGGTCTCTTCAAAGTTGTAGATCTTGAAGTCCTCTTTCAAATGATATAAAGAACACCTTAATCTGATATCTGTAGGGAAAGTTATAGCAATTTTTCCAATTTGTTTGTCTTTTTCCATTCTTTTGCTTTTTCATTTGGTTTCATCTGTACCTATCTTCTGGTCCATTTTTGATCTTAAACACTAATAACAGAACATACGCATATATATGCATTTATCATCAATTTTCTACACATATTCAACTTTATTTTGCTTTCATTCTACTTTTAACTTTTTCCTTAATTCTTCCCATTTCGAAATCTCTTATCCACTAAAAACACCAAGACAAAATATGAATCTTTCCACATTTCTCATTCGCTACTTTATTCTTGTCTATCATTTCTTGGTTCAAGAATTTTCATTCATTTGTTCTTTACTCATGACTAATAACCAAAATTTCTTATTTCCAGTTCTAACTTCTAAGAAACGTTCGGGGTCCTATAACCAATCCCACATTTCTCATCATTATAGTTTCATTTAACAATACCCACAACATTTAAAGAATAACTTACTTGGTTTAGCTTCCAAATCTGCAAAATAACACTTAGCACCAGCTCCCAAGCATCCTACAATCTTCATCTTGAAGGTGGGTAGGCTAGATTTTTCTTATAGAAAAGAAGAAGACATTATGGAGGAAGTGGCAAGAGAAAGATGAGAGAGAGAGCTAGGTTCAATTTGAATGGAGATTGGCAACAAAAGTCATTGAGAAGGACAAGGAGAACGAGAGAGCCATGAAAATGAAGAAGAAGTAAACAAAAATACAAGACCTTTTAATTGTCTTTCAAATACATGATAACATCGTGGGAGGCAATAAGGAGGGTCTTTAAAATTAAAAGGTAATGACTTAATACATGGTTTGGTAAGTGACACTTCTCACTTGCCACATGTCCAAATTCCCATGGATTTAAACTAGTTCTCTTATTTAACTAATACAATCAATTTCAATTTTTACTCCAATTATCTCCCAATTTTCAATGGCACTTATTAATAAATTCCTATGTCATTTATAAAAATTTCCATTGCCATTTGACCCTTATTTCTACTACTATTCGTTAATTGTTCTGCCACTTGACATTTTTCCTAGTCCAAAAATATCCTTAAATCTAGAAAATTTCTAAACTTTGTCAAAAATTATAATTCACTACTTATCCACTCCAACTCAATTGATAACACATATAATTCACAATTCCCAATATAATCACATTAAATATCAATTATACCCGAAAAATGTCAAATGAGTGCATATACAGGCATTGTAATGTGTGCAAAAATTCAATTTCACATGTGTGTATATGCTATCATTATGCATGAGCATGAAATGCATTTTCTAAATCTCTCTTTGATCTCACATGTACCAAATTTTAGGGTTCTAACCCTTATTATGGTCACGAGATGTTACATTTCTCCCCTCTTTAATAAATTTCATCCTCGAAATTCTTATCTGATTGATTAGGAAGGCAGGGGAACTGTTTCATCAATTACTCCATTTTTCATTTAACTTCACCACTCGAATAATTTCTACCAATTGACTATAGTCAATGAAATCAATCAGTCATCTACTCATTTCTTTAGATATCACACTATTGTAACTATTTCTTCAATATAATTCAGAGTACTCATAGTTTTCCTTTTTCCTAATCTGAGCACACTTTTTCTCAATCTAAACATACCTTGGCAAGGTGATACTCTCAAAGACATTCCATCATTCGCATGATACTTCACATCTCTTTAGTGTTAACACACCCGACTCTTTTATATCTATCTTGTATATTCCATAACCTTGATGTTGATCCATCAAATTCATTCATCAATCATAAAACATTTAATTTCTATTAAAGATTCATTTCACTTATCAACAGTATCTAAAGATATCACTATGATAATGATTGTTATCCTTAAAGTCACTTAGAACTATACATTGATCTCATATTCCTATGAATTCCCAAAATATAAGCTTTAAGCATATCTTCAATAGTTAAGCCTATTACCAACTTATACATGTAATCATTTGGTTATACTTTCTTAGCCATCAAATACCCTTTCGATGTATTCCTAAGGATGTATATCATAGGTTGTTATTCGCTTCTCCAACAATCTCTTTACTCAATCTTCTTTATTGGATACACATAGCTCTTATTTCAATCACAAAATATGATTCTTCTGATTTAAACTCAAAAATCAGACTCATTTTCAATTTCCTTTATAAGATTCACAATTTTCTAAACCCTCGATTTGGGTTTTGGTAATCCTTTTATGCAAAACTGATTTTAAATTTCAATAACTAATAATACTTCCTTTGCCTCTTATTCGCTCAACATTCCACACTTTTTACCGCACTAGATTTGATAACCTCATTGTCTAAATTTGTGATACTCTGCTATTGAATTTTCTATTCAATGCATTAGATTGCAACACTAGCTTTTTTAGGAAATAATCAATTGCACAATCCTTTCAATCTTTTCAAACTCAATAATTACCTCAATCTTTTCTGATTTATATGTTCATATATATATCTAAAATGTTTCTGTAAAAATAATGTCTCCAAGCTTTCAAAGCAATTACTATTGTAGCAAGTTTCAAATCATGTATCAAAATTCAACTCATGAGGCTATAATTGTCCCTATGTATACAAAATCACTTTATAATATTGCAACAAATTGCATCTTAATCTTTAATGGGAAACTCTATTGTATATACTATGAAATCTCCAAATCCAAATGACATAATTAACATTGGGGTTATAGTCCCTCAAAAATTCTTTATACAATTATCACTCATATGGTTTACACTTTTTTTTCCTTGAGTATTCAAAATGTTCTTTTTACTTTTCGAACACACTCAAAATACCATTTATGATTATAGTCACTAACTGATATAATTTTACTTGGTTCACTTTAACCTTTAATATCATAATACTATCGGGGCATTGTTAACTCCAACAGATATAACCTAAGACTCTTTAAGCTCATGATTTGTTCTCGTAATTCTTCAAGTAAATAATTCCTCGATGAGGTAATATTATCTCGTGTAAATTTCGGTTTTCCCTAATTAACTTCTTTTCTCGAATGATTTTCTCCATGCATTGGATTTGCTCTGATTTAACATTGACTTAATTCTAATGTCTATTTATTCTTACTAGTTTCTCCACACATTTCAATTTATTTGCAATCTTAACTTCCTGAATTTGTAACACTTTCATCATATCAAATTTGTATCTCCCGAACATATTTACATAGAATATAATGTGGACGTATATTCTCCTCATATTAGCAATTAATGTCTCCTCAAATTCAATAATCCAATCACATAGTTGGATACTTTACATCAAACAAAATGCACACTCCCAATAGCAGATGCCACCTCTTAAGCTTAAGTCTCCCTTAGGGATATGACTCCAATATTTACTTTTGACTCATTAACTACTCATTTCTGATTTGTTCCTTCTTTAATCATTCTTAAATTGAATCATCTAGTTTACTGAACCTATCTCAACGAAATTCTTCTTTGAAAGAAGATTTCTTGATACTATCCTCGATACTGCTCATGAAATCCTTATCAATCAACTATTTTTCATGATTACTTATCAGTCATTCTTAGTATCTTAAGAAAATCAATTTCAACTTTTCATAATATCTCAGTAAAATCAATTTATGCCATAACTTATATGATTAGAACATATTTTATAATAAGGCTCAAAAAGGCATTAAGCAAATTCGTTTACTCTAATACCTTAGTATATACCGTCCAAAATCATTACATCTTATCTAAAGATGTATTTATATCAATTCTCCAATTAAAAACATTCGTTAATGATACATGAATTCCAATTAATTCTAGACAACAGTTCTATCCTTGTTCCTGCCTATAATTCGGGTATCCCCATATGATCTTGACAGAAACCCATTTTTGTCAAGCTACTATCGCGTCCTACACTTTCCTTCTCTCATTATCAAACATACTAACTTCAATTTTACTCCAATTTTCCAGAACTTACCTCTTCCGAGGCTACCTCATTTCGTAATGAGTCAACTACCATATCGAGTACATCAATTCTTCTCATTTGATTTTTCATCTTTTTCTTTATCTCATTCATACATAAAATCCTCTCTTATATATATTTCTAACTTTCTCCTTACTACACATCATTCATTTCTTATTAAGTCTTTTATGAAAATTTCATTCCCCTTTTTCTCTTTCCTCATTTCCATCTCATTTTCCTATTGTCATTTATTCATCTTACATACATACATACATACATACATACATATATATATACATACATACATACATATATATATATATATATGTACACTCAGAGTTATAGATGCATATTCATCATGAAATTCTGATCTCAATATCACAGACATATTATTACGCTAAACCATAACTCTTATCACATTTATCCGACATTCATTTCAAGTCCAAGTCTAACCTTTCAAAGTCATACCAAATTTTATTTTCTTTCAACCTGGCTTGTACACTTTAAATCTCATCATTCATGTTTATATCCCTTCTTTCCTTAATCAATCCATGATAATGAATTCACATTTATTTCACATTCGAGGATATATTACCACCATACAATATTGACATCATATTTAATAATACATCCACCAACACCAAAATAGTGAACCTCTATCTGTCATATCAAACCGTATACTATTTCTCCTTTCTAAATATCCACAAACTTTCTTTTTCTCACATTTTGATAGATTATAATTTTTCTCAGTGCTGTTCATAGCTTAAACTCTTAAGGAATGTTCATGTATCTGACTCATATCGGGGATCAGTTACCGCTATCTGCTATGACATGACAAAATGCATGTGACTTGATTCATATTTCAAAATTATCCATATAAGATAGTAATTCTGGGCTCTAATACCACATATGTAGCACTCCACTCTCGCAAGACACATGCCTGACATCTTGGATGATATCCAAGCTCGTGTCTCGCAAGGATGACATGCTAGAACACTTAATCATTCAAAACTTGGTATATTTTTTTTTAATTTTTCAAAATAACAACAAACAAATGCGAAAATAATAACCAATTCAGGCCCACTTTCATTCATAAATATTTTCAAACAACATAATACAATCAATAGAATTTCAATAGCCAATTGGGGCCCATTACAAATACAAAACACTTTAGTCATAATGTCTTTACATTCCACCATAAAAACCATTGTATACACATTACACAAAAATTTTGGAATACATTATTTTACAGAAATCGCGGAATACAAATTTATACAAAAAAATAAGAAAGCACTAATGCAAACACGAACTGATCCCGACCTCTAACCTTTATTCGAATGCTATATTTTTCTAATCCTGAAAAATATTTGTAAATTTTGGTGAGTTTTGTGAACTCAATGAGTGACCATCATCGATGGCTCACCCAGTCACATAACACATAAATCACATTCACAACATTTCGCAATCAATACAATTTAATCATTTGTATTATGCATATGCAGTGTGCATGAGACCCACTTTCTACTTATTACTTTGTTATAACCAAGTGCTTAAACTGTTCTATATAGGGCTCATTAATAACTATCCCATATAGAGCTCATTGATAACTGTCTTATATAGGTCTCATTAAATGTTGAGCCTGAAGCTCTGAATCACTTTTGAGCTTAAGGTTCTTTTTCACTCGTTGAGCTTTAAGCTCTAATCGATGACTACTCTGGTCACAACTGCCATTACATTTCATGCATTCATAAAATGAAATGCATCAATCACATTTGCATGATCCCATTCAATCACATTCCTATATTATCAGACTTTAGTCCGACATTCAACATTAAGTTGAAAATCACATTTTCACTTATATGCAAATGCTCATTCAGAATACGTTTATCATCAAATTATGTACACTTAGTTCATCTTATTCACATATAAATAATACTTCAATATCTCAACTAAGCATCATAGTCATCAGACCTCCTTTCTAGAAACCAACACAATCAATTACATTCATATAGACATTCAGTAGTCAATCAATACCAAAATTAACATAAAATAAATAATGAGATAAGACCGTTTAGGTCTACTCACAGTACACTCCCAATTAGCATTTGCTTCCAAATTTTAGGAACACCTGAATGCGAACGTTTAACCTGCACAATCCATTTATGCAAGATACACATACATCACAATTTGTACAGTCATAAGTGTTTAATAATGCACATGCCTGAAATGAAATATGTACAATGCATGTTCATGACAGTCCCGGGTATTTTACCATTAATTTCATCACAAAGTCATTCTTATATCAAAAATCATCTAAGTATAATTTATACTTAGGTTTATTCCTCAACAAAACCATTAAAATCTCCATTCCTTTCTGATTGACTCACTTTAAAAAAATTTAAGTCACACTTTTGAGTCTACTATTCACATTCAATTAGAAAGTGAAACTGATGTAATTTGGTCACACTTTCTTCTAGAAATGTGTTCCTCTAGTCTTATCTTTCCATTGACACCAAAATCACTCAATTTGGTTCAATAATTTGGAAGATATGCAACAAACATTTTCAGGCTGTTCATATTAAAAAATAGTATGTTATACACTATGTCCATCTAGAAATTAAACATTTTATAGACTGAATCATAATTCGACTTCTTTATATGATTTGTGTCCTTATTTCTATAGTTTACTAAAAATTAAAAATTATCTCATTTGGAATCCTAGAAATCAAGATATCATCAAAATACTAGAGCATGTTCAGTGAAATATCCAGTTCATGCTCTTCCAACCTATACCCCCACTTTGATTTCATCATTCTTTTCTGAGTCAAAATCAAAAACTACAAATTTTAATGGAGAGATAGAGGAATGTGTTATAAATCCAATGCTTCAAAAATCAGATCATTTAGAGGTTAGATGACAAAATTATGGTCAAAAAAGTGGAGTATGTTCAGATTGGGGCGAAATCGGCTGATCGCATATGTGCATGATGCGCGATAGTGACTCTTCCCTTCCTCCATTTCTCCTTCCAACCTAAATTGGTAAAATGGGCATAACTGTCACTACAAATATTAGACTAAGGTCATTTAAAGACTGTTTAGAAGAGGATTTTTAAACCTACAACTTCCATGAAGATTTACAAAACAAATTTTGCCTCTATAAGGGTCAAAATTTCAAAATAATGTAACTGTCCCGAATGTCCATCCCATGCAGGATCACAAACTTCTAATGGTCATATCTCTCTACTCCAATGTCCAAAAATTCAATACTTTATATCAATGGAAAGCTTAACCAAAGATTTACAACTTCCATGAAGCCAACTCTGTCAAAAACTCTATATATCAGTATAGAAAACTCATGGAAATTTCAGATCAAATTTTTAACTCTTTACTTATAACATTTAATTCCTCATGCTTAGTCTATCATTTCTAGTTCAATTCTCATCATTTATCCATTATTCTATCTCCATTTCAACTCAATATCATCTAGAATCAAATTATAGCCCATGATTGATCATAAACACTAATAACAGAACATACACATATATATGCATTCATCATCAATTTTTGTTCATATTCAACTTCATTTCCACTTTCATTTCGCTTCTAACTATCACCTTGATCCTTTACATTTCAAGACACCACATTAATCCCTTTCTTTAACTTTAGACTCATTTTATTTCATCACAAAACACCCAAAGTGATTCATACTAAGTCATCAAGAAAATAGAACAAAAAACCCATTATGTATCTTGTTTTTTCTGCACTTTTTCCTATACCTAGTACTGAACTTCAAGTCAAAATTGGAAACTCTTAAAGATAGAATTTGAAATCGATGTCTTCATAAAAAATGTAGCCCTATGTTGGTAGTTTAATCCAAACTAAGAACCATCTCAATTGAACAACTACTGAGCAAGGTATGGCCAAAACACATAAGTATACTCATAGGTCATGTTGTTGCAACATTTTCCATCTCAACTACTAAAATTTTGTTTCCAAATCTTACCCTAACACAACTCATACCAAGATCACCTTTTCTACCTCATCACTCCTCATTCTCAAATCCATTTCAAATCCAAAACATTAAAAAATCAATTCATGATCTATATTTGATCATTAACCAAAAACAAAACATATTCATTAACCCATTCATAATTGATTTTCTACACTCATCCTAACACCATTATATGGATCATCCAACTTCCAAAACAT
>JANIHY010000210.1:57242913-57255318 GCA_027479065.1 Erythroxylum brevipes
GGGGTGAGGGGGTAGAGGACAAATGTCCTCCAACCAGTCTCAATAACTGCCTGAGTGTGAGTACTGTGGTAAAAAGCATGGCGGTGATTGTTGATGGGAAACTGGGTCTTGTCTCCATTGTGGCTCGTTAGACCATATGATCAAAGATTGTACTGAAATGTTTAGATCACAGTCTAGAGTTAGAGGAGGAACAGTGATTGAGGCATCGGTACAGAAGAGTAGAGCAAGCAGATCTACACAGATAGGTAGAGATAAAGGCATAACTCAATTAGCAGGGCCCAGTGTGAGGACTGAGGAACGGAGTAACCAATCGCAATCTCAGGCCAGGGTCTATGCCATCATAAGACAGGAGGCATAGAACTCCCCAAATATGGTAGCAGGTGTGTTGAATGTTTTTTATTTTGAAGCATATGCATTGGTAGATCCAGGATTTACACATTCATTCATCACACCGCATCTAGCATCTAGATTGCATTGTGAGCGAGAGATACTGAAATGTAGTTTAGAGGTGAATACTCTAGTGGGTAGTAGAACAATGGTTGGTGAGGTATGTAGAAGATGTATAGTTCGAATTGATCAGGCAGAGTTAGAAGCTGATCTGATCGTCTTGCAGTTAAAAGAAATTGATGTAATTCTTGGCATGGATTGGCTTAAAGCTCATCGGGCTGTATTGAATTGCTACACTAAGGAAGTAATTCTTGAATCTCCCAACCAGTCGAGAGTGGTGTTTCGAGAAATTAGTCAAGCAGTGCCAGCTTGACTAATTTCATTTATAAGTGTGATAAAATTGATTTGAGGTAGATGTAAGGCTTATCTAGCCCACGTAGTTGACACTAGGAATGAACAAACCATTCAGGATATTCCAGTTGTTAGGGATTTTTTAGATGTGTTTCCTGCAGAATTATCGAGTTTACGCCTAGAAAGGAAGAAGGAGTTTACTATAGACATTGTTCCAGGTACTGCTCCTATATCAATATTCCCATATAGAATGGCACTTGTAGAATTGAAACAGTTGAAAGATCAGTTACAAGAGTTGTTAGATAAGGGTTTCATCAGGCCTAGTATGTCACTTTGGGGAGCTCCGGCACTGTTTATAAAGAAGAAGGATGGAACTTTGAGATTGTGTGTTGATTATCAACGGTCGAATCAAATCACAGTGAAGAATAAATACCTATTGCCAAGAATTGATGATTTATTTGATCAGTTACAATAAGCTCAGGTGTTCACAAAGTTAGACTTGAGATCGAGATATTACCAGTTCAAAATAGCCGAGGCTGATGTTCCTAAGAGTGCATTTATAACAAGAAATGGGAATTTTGAGTTTTTGGTGATGCCGTTTGGTTTGACTAATGCTCCAGTAGCTTTTATGGATTTGATGAATAAGGTATTTCAACCTTATTTAGATCACTTTGTGATTGTCTTTATTGATGATATTTTAGTGTACTTGAAGTGAAGAGAAGATCATGCTGAACATCTGAGATTGGTTCTCTAGATAATGAGGGAAAAGCAGCTTTATGCCAAGTTCAGTAAGTGTGACTTCTGGCTTGATCAGGTGGTATTCTTGGGTCACATCGTGTCTGGATAGGCCATTTAGGTGGATCCAAAGAAAGTAGATGCAGTGATGAAGTGGGAGATTCCAAGGAATGTGTCTGAGATTCGGAGTTTCTTTAGATTAGTCGGTTATTACAGAAGATTTATCGAGGGGTTTTCACTGATCTCAGCCCCTTTGAAAAAACTTCTGAAAAAGAATGTGGCTTTTAGATGGAATGATCTTTTAGATGGAATGATGATTGTCAGAGGAGTTTTAAGGAGCCAAAGCATCGATTAACTATAGCACTAGTGTTACCTATCCCATCGGGTTCCATATTCTAGTTAGTTTAGAAGACAATCCAAGAAGGAAAAAGGAGATTAACCAATGTTTTATATTAGTCAACTAACTTTCAACTGGTGTTTGAAACTAGTTAATTATTATGTCCAAAAATTAAATTTCAAGATTCTTTGTCCAATATTTCATATTAGTCAATTAATATATTCAAAATTTGCTTTTCAAGATTCTTTGTCCTATATTTGTTAAGCAATGAGACATATCAGTTGATCAATAAGCTTGAATCTATAGAAAATTATCTTATTTTCATAACCTCATGAATTACTTCAATCCAATATTATTATTTCACTATGATAAAAAGTGCTGAATAATATTTAGTAGTGACAATAAACTAAATCACATGGTTTTTTCACAAAAAATTGCTCTTTTCTCTATGTGATGGAGAGATACTAGGGAATTGACATTTTACATTACTATTAACATTGAATAATGCTTAGCCAAGGGAGTTTTCTAGGGAAACCGATTGGGTTCAAAGTTGACATCTAGCGTAGTAGAAATATGGTTTCAAAAATTGATACATATTTTTTGGTTAATGTTAGAATGTGATGGATTCAGACACACAAACGTGATCAAAATAATTAAGGAAGATGCATATTAGATATTCAAGTGTCTCTTTACGATAAATATTATTCTTTGCCACTAACATAAAATGAAAAATAAATGGCTATTCACTAAGGTAATAAACAATTTTAGACTCAGTAATTAATAAAGATTACTTAATAGAAGTGTAAAGAGTCTAAATCTAGAACTCATTTTATAAATAAAATAAAATAAAATCGCTAATATTTTTTCCATCACCATGATCTACAATAAAGTCTATGTTTTATATTCATATTAAGTTATTTAAAAAAATACATCATAAAAAAATAGCTGTATCCAAACTTTTTATTAGAAGTTTAAGTAAATTTTTGTGAATACTATTTTGTACTTTAACATTATAAAAATAGTACTTATTATACTCTAACTATAATACAAAAGTGGTACTAAAGATAAGGATATGAGCTTACTTTAGACCTTCTTAATGAAACGATGAAGTGTTTGCCAATATTCAAAGAAATAGTTTTTCAAATAATCTAAATACATAGATGCTACATAGGCTAAGTTGACAATCTAGTTATTAATAATTGAAAAAACTATTTTAGATTGGGTTTAGGATACTATAAATAGGGACAAAAACTTACTTAAACCTTTTGAAAAATGTTAATGTAAGATATAAAACTTTCACCAAAATAGTATCTTTAAAAGAAAATAAAAAAAAGCATTTAAGTTATTTGAAAATAAATAAACATGCCCTAATAATTAGTATCTTTAAAAGAAATGAAAGGTATAGTTAATATATAGGTTTGTTCTCTCCCTTAGGTTTCTAGAAATTTAGATTCCTCAACATTTAATTATAAATTGTGAGATGGATAATTAATCGACCAAAATAAAAATTGAAATATTTGATTTTAATTTTAAGGTATATCGCTAGCTGCATTTGGTTAAAATAGATTTTTTTTTTAAGGCTTGGCGCTTTTCCTACTCTAATTTAGGATCAGGTTCAATGTTGTAAACACTCATCTCGTCTAAGAAGTTAGGATTGTGCCCTTAAATTCAGTTGACTGCCTCATGTTCTTAGAGCAACCTTCCTTGGTGACTGCACAGGTTTTAATGTCTTTGATGTGACATTTTTGCCTTTTCTAATAGCAAGAGGCAAATGCAACCATAAATGTGCCAGTCAGATTGTATTGTATTTTGATCTTTAGTTGGAAAACCCAAAAGCTGTAAAAGATGGCGAATTACCTCCAGGATGAGAACAAGCCTTCAACCTAAAGCTTTGAGATTTATGAAGGCAGTAGTATTTTCGGAGTTGTTTATATTTGTTAATTTAGAACTTGATTGTCTTAAGATTCAGATTGTCATCCTATTTCGTCTTACATTTATTCAACAGGTCATCCTTCAATTCATAGAAGTGGGAAACATAGGAACACTCCAAAACAGAAGTCAATCGTTTAGGGATAGTGGGGTTAGGGTTTCAACAATGAACCCTAGCAAGACTAATGGACCAAGCAAAAATATAGAGAAAAAGGGGGAAAAAAACTAATTCCAAAACTGAATGAAGGTTCTCATTTGAGAACTAGACAGTATCTGGTTAGTAATTACACCTTTACTTCCAATTAATTTGGGCTAATACATAGAATGGAAGTCATCAATGTTTAAATATCTATGAAGAACAGGTAGCATATATAGGGCTTGGCTCTTAGGGCAAAGAGGTTTAAATATCTCAATAAATGAAGTTAGCATGATATACGTATATCAAGATTGAGTTTTAAAGAACAGTAAAGAACTGTAGAAGTACACCTGTAGTTCTTCTAAGTTCTCTTCCTAAGCAGAGTTACACTGTAGATGATTGCCAACGTTTTTGTTGCTAAAGTGTGACGCAGGTTATTGAGAGGCACAATCTGCAGTCAAAGAACCTTGATAAATTGGTACAACCGTCTCTTGAACTGCAGGTATGCGTTTCTTTTTCCTTCCATGAGACTTGTTTTACGCCTCTGGTAAATAATATTTTTCAGACGGACAAATTTAAGGGGATTATGAGTTCAATCTGAAGTTAAACAAGAATCCCAAATTACAGGAGACAGGCTAAGTAAAATTGTTCCCTTGTGTTGATATAAGAGTATCACAATCCTGGTCCATATTCATTATTTGAAGATCTGTTGTTTCATGTCAATCATAGCATATTTTTTCAATCAATTGCTTTCTTATGTAGCTCAAGTGCTAAATTAACCTTGATTAACAAAGGAATGGTGAAGCAGTGACTGGGATACATTTTCGAAGGAAGATCAATTTGGAGTTCCTTTCAGATTAACTCTTCTCTTGGACCCTATTTAACTGCAAATTACACGTTGCTTTTTAGTCATTATATTTGCACTACCTTTACTCATTTCAACAGCTTCGGCTGTACCGATTATATATCAGCTCCACTGAGGAAAAAAAGAGAGCATATTTTCAGATCCATGTCATTGATGACCTTCTTTGACAAAATAAAATAAAGACCTCTAGTCCTGCAAATGACGAATATTTCAATCTAAATTCTAGGTGAAGACCTCTGGAAAAGTAGGTTTCAATTCTGGGCCACATCTGCCTCGCAACATTTTTGTTGAATTTTGGAGATAAAATGGGCTTGTTTTATTACTTCTGTCCTTTCAGCTTGGTAGTGCCACTTACAACAAGAGGAGTAAGGAACTAGCAGAAAAGACACGTGAATTAAGGTAAAGCTGACCACTGTGAGCTTGTACTTAATATAAGCCATTGTCATGTGTGCACTGCTGACAGAGGATCCAACAACAATGATAGGCAACTGAGGGGAGAAGAGATTCAGGAGTTGAACATTGAAGAACTGCAGCATTTAGAGGGACTGCTAGCAAATGGGTTGAGCAGAGTTTTAGAAACAAAGGTTTGTCCAGTTCTACTTGCATTTCTATGGAATATTATTACGAATCTCATGCATTCTCAAGATGAGTTCCGACATATGTGTTCAGGGTGACAGAATTGCCAATGAGATCAGCACCCTAACGAGGAAGGTCACATCTAACTTTTTGCTTTTCATTTCGTTATCAAATTGAGTAATAAACATGTTGTGATTCTCTTCACTTTTCTCTCATTTCTCTTCTCGTGCAGGGGGCCGAACTAATGGAACAGAACCAAAATTTGAGACAGCAAGTGAGGCTGAGAGATTTTATGTTCTCAATTCTTTCCTGTGAATTATCCTTACTTTTTAGTTCATCTTGATTTGGCAGGTTATGGATATATCAGTAGGCGAAACCTGCTTACAAGAACAAGGCCAATCATCGGACTCTATGGTGGTCAATAACAACAATTCAGCCGATCCAGCTCAAGAGACATCGTTTTCATTTCTTTCACTGGGGTTTATTTCTTTTGAAAAATCCTTGCCTTGCAGCTACATTTCATGAATTATTCTAACTCAGTATTAGAAATCTCCTTTTTCATTAATGTATACTAATCAGCTTACAAATTTTAGTGCAAACTAGGCCTTGCACGCGAGCACTTAATATTCAATTGGCTGACAGGACCAACAAATTGTTGCAGTTTGCAGGAGCTGCAGCTTACCAAGACTATGTTCTGACTGAAAACACGTGTATTTGCAGATTGCCTTTTCCCGATTGAATGTGAAGAATCATTGAGATCTGGAGGAATAATCCGATTTTTCGTGTTGACTGAGAAAGAGTATTTCAATTACATCAACAAGATGTAAAATTTACTTGCGTGAAGCTGATATACCAGCAAGCAAATGAAGTTACATGACATGTGCTTTGCAATGTGTTTGGAATTGTTATTAGATACAGGCTGAAAGTAGTATGCACGTGCTAATATGCAATTTACAGAGGTAATTATTATTGTATTTTTCTTCTCTTCTCACTTGGAATACCTACTTCCCTTAATTCTTCTGTCACCCTAGTTTTGGCATGAGAGTTTTAAGTTGAACATGAGTAGACCTGACCTAACGAGATAGACAACGCTAGGGTCTTCTTTGAATAACTGATGCAAAAGAACTTAAAATTATTCATAATTCCTCTTTGTCTTGCATCAATAACATTTTCGAAGCCTAGATGTAGTCGGCAGTAGGCTCGTATCTGAACCGTTTGACTTACTTACCATTGTAATTTCCTTTTAAATTGTTATACCATCATTGAACTATATCAACTTTAAGAAAGACATTGTTTTAAAAGGACTAGATTATCAATATGGGATGATAGTTCAGGTATTAACAAAATGGAAATTCGATGCCTAAAGTTGCAAGATCTGCGTTTTTAGGTTGAGCAGCACAACCTCCATCACCAAAAAAAAAAGACGAACAATCCAAGTTATCATTGTATAGGCAGGCTAATGATGGAATTAAAGGCAAAATCTGTACACAAAATAGATTGACGAATAGAGTGGAGTTTAAAAAATGCGTGGAACGAAATGGTTTTCCTAATTGTAACAATTTGTAATATGATCCTAATTATTTATTCTGAATTCTTTTCATCTGATCAAATTGTATACAAAATGCTTCATAGGCATCTGCTACAAAGTAGAAATCACCATTTTGCTCTCTCCCACTCTCCTATTCGACGTGAATTCAGATGCTCGACTATTAATCTTCCATTGCCTTGCCACGGAGAGCCTCACAGTAGCCTAGGAAAGGAGCTGTTAAATTTGTTTCAGCGCTAATATTGTTGGTTCCCACTAAAGACAGACCTTACTCAACACAAAAACACACGTTATCTCCTTTCACTTCCTTCTATATTTCTTTAAACTATTTCTCACTTCACTTCCCTTCCACTTAAACACAAATTATTTCTCCAGATTCCACTGAGCTTACATCGAAATATCAGTGTCTTTTTTTTTAATAGAATGGTACCTGATCCAACTATGATATCAAAAGAAGCTTCTATGTTTTTTCTCTATTTACAACTCATCAAACTCAATAATGAGAATTGATCACTTAGGATGAAGACCATTCTCAGTTTACAAGTCGTATAGGATGTAGTCAACAAAGGCTACATAGAGTCTCATGACAAGAAAAGCATAAATCAATCTGAAAAGGAAGCCTCGGAGAAGCAAAGGAAGTAAGATTAGAGTGCACTTACCATCATCTATCAAGGTTTTGATGAAGATATTTTTGAAAAATTTACTATTAAAATAACATCAACAAAGGCATTAAAAATTCTCTACAATTTGGTGATGAGAGTTAACGAGGTGAAGAAGGTATGACTTTAAACTCTAAAGGTTGAGTTTGAGGCACTTTTATAGAAGGATTACAAATCGATTTCAGAGTACTTGAAAAGAGGCTAAGAGTGGTGAATAAAATGAAAAAGCTTAGTAAAACCATGTAAGATATGGAGAAGGTCTTATGATCTCTCAGCTCAAAATTTAATTAAGTGGTAATGGCTATTAAGAATACAAAGATGTGAGCAATATATCCATAAATAAGTTAAGTGAGTGTTTACTAGCTCATGAAGAAATGATGAATTAGATAAGACAAATTTATTATCAAAGTAAGCCTTACTATTAAAGTTAATCTTAAGGTACATAAATAATTAAATCATACTTTAATCATTAATGGGTTAATCATTAATGCACATGCCCATTTACATCATCTTAAAATAACAAAAGTAGTAGTAGTAGTAATAATAATAATAATAATAGTAGTAGTAATAATAATAATAATAACAATAATAATATATCCAATAAGAACACACGATCATAATACTAAAATTAATGGTTATTTAGATAAAAACCCTAAGTGAGAAACAAAGAATCTAGGAAGAAGAAGGTCAGCAGCACCAAACAAACAACCATAGGGAGAAAAAAAAAAGCAACATATGATAAGTGTATAGGCCCCTCTCTCATTACTGCCAACCATCTTATTGTTTATTTCTATATTATTTCTAAAGCCATGGTCTTGTCCAAAAATCCAGTATAAGCCACCTTTTTCTTTTCCTCATGATTTACCTTAATGTTGATTTCTTTTCATAATTTTATCAATAATCCATATAAAAGGACATTCAACTATACGGCATCTTTCATAAAACTATCTCTTTATAATGTCAAAGTATAACCCTTCTCAATCTCTATTTTACTTTTTTTCTTTTACTCGTAAGGTTTACACTGTAACATCTCGTTTTCATACTAAGGGTTAGAATCCTAGATTTCTATAATTGAGAAACAACTATGATATATTAGAAAAATACATTTTATACTCATGCATAATATGATATACATACACACGTGAATATTGATATTTGCACACATTACAATGAATTGTTCATGCACTCATTTGACATTTTCGGGTATAAATGATTGTTTTAACGTGATTATGATATGAATAGTAAATCTTTTGTCTTGAAAATTGATTTGGTGAATTAAGTATTGATTTAAAATTTTTGGTAAAAATTTGAGAAAATTTTAAAAATTAAGAGTATTTTTGGATTAGGAAAAATGTCAAATGACAAAACAACAAATAAATAGTAGTAGAAATAAGAGTTAAATGGAAGTGAAAAAATTTATAAATCACATTAAAATTTAATGACAAGTATCATTTGAAATTGAGAGTCAATTGGATTAGAATTGGGACACAATCAATTGGATTAGAATTGGGACACAAATAGGCTAACTTATTGAAAGAGCCAATTGGAAATCACAATAAAATGACAAATGGCAAGTGAAAAGTGTAACAACACTTGCCACTCACCAATCACGATTTTATTTCCTAAATTAAAGACCATCTCATGGTCTTTCACTTGTTATATAAGATATATGCTTCTTTTCTTGATCTTTTGCATTTGTGCTTTTCTTCACTCACGATCATCTCACTCTCACCCTCATTATGTTAATTTTTTCCAACTTTTTCACTTTGTTTCTTCAAGATTTGTTGTCTTCTTCATCTTGTTACTAAAATACCTAACCCTTCTACCTTAAATGATGATGATGATCATGTGATGTAGGAGATTAGGGTTTCATGGTGATTGAAGACTCTTGGAGTTTAATCAAGTAAGTTAAACTCTATTGTTCATAGGTTGTCTAAATAAAAGCATATATGATGATAATTAGCGGCAAATGATCATGATAAAGATGTTAAAAATATTTGTGTAATATGGGTGAATAATGAACATATCCATGTCTTGCTTTTGTGTTTTAATGGGTAATAGATTATGGAATGATATAATGTTAGATTAATTGAGTAAATGGTGTTTAAAGTGTGCTAGAATATGTTAGCTGTAACATTTCTATTAGATATGCATCTGTATTTTCACCATGAATTGATCTGTAGATATCCAAATAGGATGATTTTTAATTTGGATTAAATTAGAGACATATGGCTACATTTTTTATGAAGACGTCAAATTCAAAATACTTGAAGTTAAGTACCGGGTGCAATAAATTGATTGATCAATACATGTAATTGTGTTCTGATTTGAGAGTATGAAAACCATAAATGATGAGTTGTTATGTAGATGTTATGAGTTGTGAATTAAAAGTATAATGAAAGTGAAAGTTATGTTAACCAAGATGTTGAGTTATGTTCTTGAAATGATATAAATTAAGATGATAGTTAGAAGTGAAATGAAGGTGAAAATGAAGATGAATATGTGCAAAAAACTGAAGATGAATGTATATATGTATATGTTCTATTTTTAGTGTTCATGATCAATCATGGATTATAATTTGTTTATAAATGCTGTTGAGTTAAAATGGAGTTATTGATTTGAAATGGAGTTAAGAATGGTGGGGAAATAATGAGTAATTAAACTAGAAATGATAGACCAAGCATAAGGTAGTGAATGTAGTAAGTAAAGAGTAAGAAATCTAGAAAATAAGAATGCAATTGGATAGGCTTTGGGGCAAGAGGCATAACTTTTGCTGTGGATCTCGAATTGAGATCATTTAAGTATGCTTTCAAATAGGACTTCGAGTTTTCCAACTTTTATGAAGAGCCCGAGGAGAGATTTTGTTGTCTAGATGGACAAATTTTAACATTTTTATAAGTGACTCGTAAAGGTCTGCCTAGCGGACATTCACTGTCTATTTGGACTTAAATTAGGCTTAAATGGAGCTTAAATTGAACCTAGAATGATGCTTGGATTAAATGATTAAATGTGTGATATGTATGAAGCGATAATTGGGGTTATAACTTAGTGAATGAATTGATGATATCAAAGTACCAAAGGCATGAGTATAATGGGAATGAAGATGTTCATATGATTGTAGTTATGATTCAAAGGAGTTAGGTAATATATATTAAATGTGAATGAGGATTAGGTATTATGAGAGCATATAATGTCAGAAAAGAAATGACGAGAAATTGAGTTGTGATATTAGAGTAATCAAGTGTTCTTGAGGTGTAAGCTTAGGAATAAGCTAGACACATATAAAAGGTAAATATTAAATGGTGAAACTAGTTTGATCATGTAAAAATGAAGTATAAACCTAAGTTCAATTAAACACATACGAATTATGAAAAGAGAATGAGTATAAGATGTGAAGACATGGAAACCTATAGGGAGGAGGTTTCTTAAGGGTGACTACTCTAAATTAATCGTGCTACATAATGCTATTAATAATCATGTACCTTCTGGCTCAGAACTAGCTAGTACGCATTAAGTTTCTCCTCATTTGAAACGACCTTTAAATAAGAGACATTATGATTCTGGTCTAGCTATATTGGAGTACTCTCAACCTAACTTTCAAATTTTGGAAGATTCTACTATGGATGCACTGAATATTATGGTTTCATCAGGAATAGTTGGATATATAGAGTCAACTAACATTGATATGCATGTTAATGAAGCACCAAATATAACAGATCTTTTGAAATTAGCTGACAAGGTGGTGGAGACAAAGAATGGCAGTGCATCTAGCTCAGAACTCTTACATGGCTTTAAGACTAAGATTAGGAAGAAATCTAAGAGCAGGAATTAGGTGATATCCCTAACTTCTCCTAAGTCCCGATATAAGCTTGTAATGTTAGAATGAAAGGGACTTAAATAACCCCAATAAGTGCTAACTTCTTAGGGATTATTTGGAGGATATTAACCCTTTATGAGTTGCCTTTTAAAAACCAAACTAAGGTATGGTAGGATAATAAAGAGTAATTTTCTATACCACGTTTGGCCTATTAATCATTATGCTTGTCATTATAGTAGGATTTTTTTTTTTGACCCTAGTAGAGTGAGGATTATGAACTCTATAATCACATATCAAATCTTATATTTAGACATGGATTGGACTCAAGAGAAAGCTTGTATTCATATCCCCTTTGTGTATGGCTCTAAGTTTGCTTTTAGAGAGCTTCCCTATTGCTCAATTTTAAAGAGATTTCTACCAACATAAAGGATCTTTAGATAATGCTTGGTGATTTTAATAACACACTTGATCCTTTGGAAACTGAAAGGAATTGTTCCTTAAGGAACCAAAACTAGGATATGCATAATTGCATATATAATCTAGGTATTATTGATTTGAAAATGTAGGGGCATTTTTATACATGGAACAATAAGTAGCAAGGGAGATGGTGTAGCACCCCACTCCCGACGAGACCCGAACCCGATATCCACTGTGATATCCGAGCCCGTGACCCGCGAGGGTGGCGTACTAGAACGACCATTACCTTTCAAAACTCGCTAATAAAATTTTCTTTTCTTTTAAAACAGTTGAATGCGCGGAAACGAATAAACCAATTGTGCCCACTTTATTTCGAAATCAATTTCAGTATCAAATCTCAGTCACAAAAGGGCACTTAATCACATTTATCAATCAAAACACAAATTCTATTAATAACTTAGGCCCAATTTATAACCGAAGCATTTTCATATACAAAACAGTTACACAAACACAATTGGGCCTACTAAAACCTCTCACTATACTAATGCAGATGTGGACGACACTGATCCCGAGCCGCTACTCTGACTCTTTGCAGTAGACATACTCCCGTTTCACTAACGGGGTACTCTTCATTTCCTGAAAAATAGATG
>JANIHY010000210.1:57687982-57704312 GCA_027479065.1 Erythroxylum brevipes
ACTGTGGAGAATTTTTCACGTAAATCTTTATATTCACTTCTTTATTGAGATTATATTATCATAGTGATATTATCTAATTAAACTAGATTAGAGTGATTTGTTATTATTATTTAGTTGATTTTTTTTTGCCACAAGGGAAAGAAAACGAAAATTGCAATCCAAGCCTAACTAGCGCAGTGCCTACAGTACACAAAACCATGCTGGTCACGGAATTGGTGGGCCCGGACCGATATCGGAGGTTCCTGAAAAAAGTAAAGACCCGGCTTGACAAAGGCTGCGAGAGAGGCCAGGAAAGCTGTAATTATCTTGTATTTTTCTTGTGTCTCGTGTCAATTCGTAGGTTACCAGGAAAAGAGAACCATTTGGAGGCCCAACAAAAATTTTAATGTAAAAGAGGAGTATGGAGGCATTTAAATTTAGCAGAACTATTAGGAATCTGACACAGTAGAAAATCGATTCGGTAAAGGTTGGAGGTTTTGGAATCGAACATGTAAATTATCAATATGAATTCCTTCTTCAGGTATTGAACCCCTTCAAGCTTTTTGCCAATAGTAGCCAGTAAGAGATTTCCACCAACTGGGCCAAAGTTGAGAAGTAAAGAGTAGTCTTTAGTCGTTTCCAGGAATGGAAACGAAGAAAAAGTATTAAAAAAAAATACACTTGTTGAATTTGAGTTATGACTCAATAAGAAGTGAAGACAAGTTGGGTGCTCTTCTCTTCGTCCCTCACAATTTAGGCTAGTGCTTGTACATTTTTGAAGGAGTTTGGGTTTAAACGGTAGATTTAAGCTCCATTCTTTACTTCAACAGAAAACAAAATTTTATTATTTATGTTTTCTTATAAAAAATATTGTTCCGAGAGATTAACACATGAATTTCTTTTATAATTTTATTTTATAATTTAAATTGTTAAAAATTAATAATATTTTTATTAAATTTCTACTGACTTATATGATATAAATTATCTTTTTTTTTAATAAATTTTATTTAAATAAAACATTGTAGCACCTTTTTTCCAAAGCAAATAAAATCACGTTTCATTGCACTGCTAGAAATTAACAATATTTTGTAAACCAAAAAAAGAAAAAAAGAAAAGGAAAAGTTATTTTTGCGAGACAAAAAGGAAAGCACACACAAAATATAACATTGTAAAATCCAAGCCAAATGGGACCACACCAAACTCAAAGTACCGCCATGCCCCACATGCGCACCCCATGGCCATGCGCAAGTTAGCCCCCACCACCCGGTCCCGACAACGGCCCCACGCTGCCGCTACTTCCTAGAGGAACGCAAGACAACTTTGGGCGTATTGAGAAAGAGATAGAGAGAGAGAGGGAGGGAGATAATGGGGAGCAGCTTTCTCTCTCCTCCGGCCAAGCGAACCTTTCACTACACTCTCACTGGAATGTCCGAACACAATCCCTACACCTCCACCTCCACCATAAACGCAGCCGCCAACGAATCCTCCAACAAACGTTCCAAGCCTCCGCCCCCACCTTTAGCTGTGCCTTCGGGACACGCGTCGTTCCGCCTCCTCTGCCACGCCTCGCGCATCGGGGGCGTCATCGGCAAATCCGGCAACATTATCAAGCAGATCCAGCAGCAAACCGGAGCCAAAATTCGGGTGGAGGAGCCTCCAGTCGAGTGTCCTGACCGTGTCATCACTGTGGTCGGCCAGAACGCCGTTGTTTCGAGGATTTCGATCTCTGAGGAAGAGATTGAAGTGTCGAAGGGACAGGAGGCCTTGGTTAGGGTTTTCGGGAGGATTCTTGATGTGGCCGCCGAGACGGACGGTACCGGAGTGGTGGCCGGAGGAATGGTGTCGTGCCGGTTGTTGACGGAGGCTAGTCAAGTAGGGTCTGTGATTGGAAAGGGAGGGAAGATTGTGGAGAAGATGAGGAAAGATTTTGGGGTTAAAATTAGGGCTTTGACAGATAAGTTACCTGTTTGTGCTGAGTCAACGGAGGAGATGATTGAGGTAAGGAGTAGTTTAAAGTTTTAGAAATGAAGTTTCCAAATTTGAAAGGCTGATTTAACATAATAATCCATGTGTTTGTTGTTTCATGTTTGTGTTGAGGTTTAATGGGTTTATATAGAAAGTATTGATCTTCGGTATTACGCATTGGCATGTATACTGGGATACGTAATTTGTTGATGAAAGATGACTTGCAACCAGTTTCTATGGTACCAGGCTTGTGCTACGTGTTGGTTTTGTTTGAGTCTGACGGTAAACTGCCACCTTTGTTGGATGACTTTGAGTTTTCTCAGCATTCTGAAAGTGGGTTTTTATCTCTATAATTTTGGCTTGTTGGGAGGGTGGAAATTTAATTCAAATCCGTCTTGCTTTGAGGAGAATATTGTCTTCTCATTTTTAATGATTTTATTGTTTATTGCTGTGAACTGTATATCTTTGGAGGGTTACAATTAGCCAGACCAAATTTATGTTTCTTAGTTGCATAATCAAAACTTAATTGTGAACTGAAAAATATGATGGTCAAGTGACTTACTCTTTCGGAAAGGGGCTGAGTATGAAAAGCTTGATACTTTCTAGTATTCTTATTGTAGAAAGAATCTCTTTGTTTGTTGACAAAATGGCCATTGCTCCTTATTATATTACCTTGATGACTAAACTTACAGCACGAACAACGACATCTCAGTAGGAAATCTGCTGAGATATGCGGGGTCTGGGAGATCCAGCAATATGTAGCCTTACCTTTAATTAATAAAGAAATTGTTTCCAACAGACCCACAAAAAACTTTGATGACTAAATGTGTAAAAGTTATTCCAAATGTTTTCAGTAGAAGTGTTCGTCTTTAACTTGAACTATAGTTACTTTCTAGAAAATTGCTTAGAGGATAGGAGGCACTGGGATGCAGCTTCATCAGCCATCATTAAATCTGCTATCAATGCTTGTCAGTTAAAAATCATCGGTTGCATTATCTAGTAGATCTAGAATTTCGACCTTTTATTTTAAAGGTCCTTTTTCTGTTTTGAGTTGGGTAACTCGGGGACCTACATGAACTGCCATTCCCGATTGTTTGGAGATTTTGTGGTCTGTTTTACTCTTTGTTGTCTTTGTCCATTGACTTGCAACCTTAAGACCTTTAGGGGATTTCAGGATTTGTTGGGTCCAAAATGTTTCTTTCCACAGAAATCATTTAATAACACTGATATAACCTTTTGCAGTAATCAATCTAATTTAGAGCTACTTCCAAAAATATATAATTTACAGACAAAGGAGAATGAATTATGTCAAGATAACTAAAACCCAAATCAATAATACTATTATTGTAGTAGATATTACACTTGTTGGTATTTTCCAAAAGTTTTTATTGTGTTGTTTCTGTTGCGCACTATTATAATTTGATTGAGGAAAAATGATTGCAATTGTGATACATTCATTTCGTTCATGGATAGCAAAATAAATTGAAATTCTGGTACATTCATGACATACACAAAAGAAACCAAATATAATTTGAAATTCCGACGCATGCTGGACTGTTTTGTGAAAAGGGTTTATGTATGCAGATTGAAGGGGATGTAATAGCTGTGAAAAAAGCTCTTGTGGCAGTGTCCCGGTGCCTTCAAGATTCTCAACCAGTTGACAAGACGAGGATGACTGACAACAAACTTTCTGAGGCAATTCCTAAGGAATCCTTGCCTGATGTCCGCAATGAATTTCTTTCTCAGCATAAGACAGTGATACCAACCTTTTCTAGCAGCTCCGCTGCTTACTCTCCAAGATTTCATTCTTTTCCATTAGAGTCTGATGGGGTCCCCATTGTGGATGCAAAAGTTCAACAGGATGTAGTTTTTAGGATTTTATGTTCAAATGACAGGGTTGGGGGTATTATTGGAAAGGGAGGGACCATCATCAAGTCTCTTCAGAATGAGACAGGTGCTACTATTAGTGTTGGAGCCACTGTAGCTGAATGTAATGAACGATTAATCACAATAACTGCATCAGAGGTTGAAATGCTATTAACTATTTTCATTTCCTTCTCTTTATTTTTCTTCATATTGGTTCTCTGGTTGTGTTGTATGAAGAGTAATATGTATTACCTTCCTCTTTTGTTGTTCAGAACTCGGAATCTCGATATTCAGCTGCACAAAGGACAACTGTCCTTGTTTATTCTAGGTCTGTAGAGGCTGGCTATGAGAAGGGGCTAGATTCTGCTGCAATTAAGGGGTCTCAGGTAACTGCAAGGCTTGTAATCCCATCAAAGCAAGTTGGTTGTTTGTTGGGAAAAGGAGGCTCTATCATTTCGGAAATGCGAAAGCTAACTGGTACCAGCATTAAAATATTAGGGGCTGATCAGGCCCCAAAATGTGTCTCACAGGATGATCAAGTGGTACAGGTATTCTTTTCTTTATTTTATGACATACACATAAATATATGTGGTTAACTTAACTGGCCAAACACATAAGACTTTTGTATGATAAAACATTATGAGGAATGCAGTTATGCTTTTAAGAACAAGAAAATAGGTTGGGCGTGTTCAACATGAAAATATTAGCTTAATGTTATTTCTCGTACGTTTTGGTAGTTCAAAATACTAACTTTTATGGAAAAGCTCAAATATAATTTTGTGAGATGTTTTTTGATGCCATTTTTATTTGCTTTGATTAATATTTTTACTTCTATTTTCAACAGATATCAGGAGAATTGATGCATGTGAAAGATGCAATATACCATGTTACTGGCAGACTTAGAGATAACTTATTCTCCAACAAGCGCAGCATGCATAGTACTGGAACAAAGGGCTCTTCTTCTGTATTAACTGAAACAAGTGCCTATGGAGGATTGAGGGATCCGGTGAGGGATGTTGCAAGGGATCCTTTAAGGAATGTAATGAGGGATCCACTGAGGGATACATTGAGGGACATGGTGAGGGATCCATTAAGGGATGTGACAAGGGATCCATTGAGAGATCCATTAAGGATTGAAGTGAGGGATCCATTAAGGGATAGAATGAGGGATCCATTGATAGATTCGTTAAGGGATACGGCGAGGGACCCTTTGACAGCTCCCTTCATGGATTCCTTACGGGAGTCATTGGGAGGTCCTAGCTCATTAAGTTTACACTCATCACTTAGTGCTGCTCAAAGTCTGGGTCAGCATACTACTTTTACTAAGATGGATCATTTCGGATCTGCCCTTAATTTCGATCGCCCTCCCTCACCAACGCTATGGACAGGACAGGTAAGTCTACTGTCCCCATTCTTTACTTACCCAACATAGTTATGATTGAGTTTTCAACCTGTGAACTCTTTCTAATGTATAGAGAGTCAATTGCAGACAACCACTGGAGTTAATCTGAGGAGCAAGAATGATTCCAGTAGAGGATTTGCTTGTTTTAAAGGCAGTTTAGAACTTGGCAGGTTAGCAAGTCATGCATTCCAGAGAAAAAAGTAACGGAAATCCTACTAAGTGGAAGTAATAGATTGTTTTGACTTAGTAAATATGATCTTTTGCACTTTAGAAAAAATTGAGCATATGATTAGTAATCTTAGTTGGTGTTATTAATTTGAGTAATTGGTAATTATGTTAAATCATACAAAGTATGCCGAAACGCCAGACGAGAACGGGATATGTCCAGGTTAAGATTTTTTACAGAACCCACAATATGTTTAATTAAAAAAATGTCCAGTACTAGCTATTGTATTGTTATTAAATTTTGCATCACTAACATTTAAGACAAGACGGCTGTTTTCAGCTTGCAAGTTGACGACTCTTCTTATGGCTGCAGTGGAAGTAAGTCTGCTGTCGTGACCAATACAACTGTAGAAATTGCAGTTCCTGAAAATGTTATTGGTTCTGTATATGGGGAGAATGGTGGCAATCTGGCTCGTTTGAGACAGGTACGTGTTTGGTTTCTGATTTTTTTATGTTGGGTTTGCTTCTACTTACATTCTTTTCTCTAAAGATAGTCCAAATAGTCAATGAACATGATTCTATGTCTCCATTACGCTTAAGTACTGTGAGCGTCTCAATTCATCTTGACCAAACTAAGCTGGTAAACATAAATTACGTTTCATTCTGTACCACCTTCCATTTCTGCATTCAAGACTGATCATGATTTGATCAGATTCCTCTCTAAATTTGCTTTCTTTCATGATTGTTACCAACAGAAATCTGTAGAAACTTGAATAGACTGATGTTTGTGAAAATTGATCTGATAGCTTAGATGTTACACGGAAATTCAAGAAAAATAGAATTGAACTAATAACATTAGGTCAACCTCTTGGACACTCTTGACATGTAAATTTGCAACTCAATTTACACTACCTATTACAGGAGAAAATTCTGATTGTCCAAATTTGAGATCAAGGCAGGATGACGATACATCAGTTTGACCATCTAAATTTTCGATGCAAACAGTTAAATTGATAGCCCACCATAGTTACAATACAAGCTCAAAAAACTTTTCTAGTTTTACTCTTAATGATGTCACAATCTTCATAATCATCATTACAAACAATACTTCGTTACGTACATAGATTACTTCACATCCTCAAGTCAAAAAACCAGTAAATTTTTACTAGTTACATTGAATTATCACATGCAAGGAGGCATGCGTATATTATGGGAAAGAATCCCTTACTTGAACCAGTTAGGCAACCCTTTTTGCAACTCCACTTCTCATATAATAATGAGATTGAACTATACTTTTTCTTTGATGAACCTGATTGACATATGCTGAGGAAACAGCGAAGCTTTAAATGCATTATATATACAGAGGTATAAATCAAGCATATGAGACACATTTTTCATTATTAGTAGTTACAGTTACGGATACATAATTGAATCCTTATTGATTTTCTAAATTCATACAGAACATATTGTTGAAAATATATTCACACATTAAACCATTTTAACATACAATTTAGATCTGAACATAAATCAAATTCATTTTATCCTCTGGTATTACTTAATCAGATCTCAGGTGCCAAGGTTATAGTGCATGAACCTCGTATAGGAACAAGTGACAGGATTATTGTTATATCTGGGACACCTGATCAAACCCAAGCAGCTCAGAGCCTTCTTCAAGCATTCATCCTCACTGGTTAATCATGAGAAAAACATATTGATCATCTTTATCCTTTTGTACAGAAGAGACAGCTGCTATTTGTTGCATGTTTTAGGTGTCTTTTGTTTATGCAAAATTGCATAAACTGTTCCATGCCTATTATACGCCTACCCCTGTCTCTTCTTGCTTAGACTGTTCTTATTATTCACCTTTTAGTTATCCAAGGATACATCACAAACAGTAAATTATATTGTAACCATTTTGAACTTTTCAGCCTTGCTTCTGTCTAATTAACATTTTGTGGCTTTTAAAATTATCAATAGAGAATATGCTGTGCTTTGAAGTTATTGTTCACTTTATTCAAAGTTGAAACTCTTAAATGATGTATGTACATGTCAAAAGAGGTAACCTCAACTTCCATGAGGCTTCAAACGGCCAAATACTAAAATATCTGCTCGATGAAACATGGGAATATGATAATGAATGTGGCCAGGCAGCATTATCACTGAACATACGAAATAATTATACTTCAGAGTGGTTTCAACCAAAAAAGAAAAAAAAAAACACAACGAACAATGTCCACATAGCCAGAAAACTACCAAATAACACTTCTTTAGCATCTGAACTTGGGGGGGTTCCATCAGAAAATTCTCATATCTTTACCATCTGTACTTGGGAGAATTCAATCAACAAGCGATATAGTAATAGGGTACATTCGCTTGTTGACTTATTAAGGAGCCAATTTATGTAAGGGATTGTGGTGTTTAAGGATTTCATTTTGATCGTTGATTGCTTCATGTTTCTTTACAAGACGTAGGATTGTTTATGTTCAAAATATGTTCCTAGAAAAGAACTTGATGCTGGATTATTCCAGTTATCCCCGTCCTGATCCTCTCATATGTTGCTGGAAATTTCTGTTCTCTACCGCCTGATTAACAGTTTTTAATCATCCCGAAGTGAATCCTTAGGCTGTGTTTAGTTTTGGTGAGTTCTTTTAGGGCATTAAGAAGACTATGTTGATTTAGCTGTAAGCATGCTACGGCATTTACAAGTTGAACATTTTGGCTTTATTATTTGATGTATTATGTTTAACTTTGTCGGAGGAGCTGTTTGATGTGTTCCATGACGGCATCATGACGAGGCAGCAAATAAGTGGGCACAGATTTCATGTTTCCTTTATGCTGAATTGCTGTTATAGGCAGCCACTGATGTGCAGCACACACATCATTCTTTTGTTTTTCTTGGATCAATTCTTTAATTGAAAACGTTAGTACATATTTGCTTATTGTAATGCTAAAAATTCCTGAGCTTCTCTACGCATAACTTTTGTCCTTTTATCTATTCCAAAGTAGAAAGAAAACACACAATGTCTATGAAGAGAGAAAAGTAGACAAGCAAAGCAGAAAAGCTATCACTGAAGAAACTATTGAGACTCTTGAGGGTCTCTTGAGGTTTGGCATATTCGTATGTTTGGGTCAAATTTTGCTTAAGAGACTTTTAAAATATTCAGAAATGCTGCAATATAGGAATTATATGACAAATACAAAATCAAAAAAGGTTGAAGGTAAGCTCTAATCTTTAAAATTTTCATTAAATTAAGTAACATGATAATGCACTTTTTTTTTTATTTTTGGATAAAGTAAAGAATTGTATTGATAATAGGATGTGGAAACACTTGCTCAATAACAAAGTATCTACAAGGTCTAATAATCATACATCAATAGCGTCTCAGACAGAGCGTCTAAAAACACACCTATACCTAAAGTAAAGCTTAGTGTTAACACGTCTTATCCCATTCACCCAATCCAACCAAATTAGGGATTGGGTAGCGAGCATTTACAGTATTCCAGAAGGGATGCACAAGTCAGATGGTTGATTTTTAGAGTTTCTTCTTGCTTGTCCTTTCTACTCGTGGATTAGAAGCTGTTCTCGCGTTGCATGGACTAGCGTTTGTCTTCCAGGTACTTTCTTGCAAAGTTTATGAATCTACCAAATCATGAGATGGTTGATTCAAAGAACTTATCCTTTTATAAATTGTCCTCTAGCTTTTAAGGGATTATAATTTTTGTTATGTGACCTTTTTTTCTTTTAAGTTTGAGGGTCACGTAAGTCACATAAAAATTCCTTGAAACCCTAAATTTTCATCAAGAAATTTTAAATATCCAAAAGTTTGTTTCTGGATTCACCAGCCCCATTATTACAAGTTTGATATTAATATTAGCTCATCTGTAATGGGACTTCATCGATGAATTGAAAACTCCTAATCAAATTAACAACTTGGAGCCTTGCTTCGACAGCAGCTTCTTTTCTACCATAAATCCTTTCCCTTTGATTCAAGTCAGGAATTGCCAATGAGCTTGGCGGAAAACTGATATCTGACTTCATCCAATAAGGTCAACTTCCTGTCTCTCATCATCTGCATCTTCAATTTCTTGGCTTTTGTTTAGATTGAATTTCATATTATGGTGTATATAACTTTTTGAGGGTTTAAGATTTCAAACTTGACTCCGCAGATTTGGGATTTCAGGAGATTTCGGGGCCTATATCGGCCGGTTATGTAGGCTTCAAACTTAAAAAGGCCACGCAAACAAGATTGAGGGAAACATGGCGGATATTAAAAGTTGAATAATATAAATTGTAAAACGGTAGAATTTATTTTAAACATTAACAATTGTTAAATTTTATTTTAAATTTTGATAAAATTTTTACACAAAGATAAATCCTGTGTATGCTTAACTAAGTAAAAAATGCGTATGCCAAATTTGAAGGAAACAGATCTTCTGCTCTGAATATCAGTTCCTCCTGTTTTCAAATTCCTTTCATCCATTCATTGCAATAAATAAACAAAAAAATTGGAAGGAAGAGATGGATTGGAGATGGGTTAAGAACAGGAGAACAGATCCCAAATTCAGAGCCAACCTTTACAAACAATAGCTGTTAGTTTAGTGAATGTACTCCGACCAAAGCTTTATGAACGTTCGTTATTGAGGATTCAATGGATTCTGACATACATACAAAAATGAAACATCAAGTGCACGTACAAGTATGCAGGCAAGTAATAGAATTCGTAATGTTGTGATCACATCACCTATTCACTTATGCAGTGACTAATAATCATCTGTTCTTCCATTGGGTGGACCAATCGTTGGGCTGGGTTAAGCTCAATACTAATAGAGCTGTTAAGTACGGTTAACAGACAGTTACGAGAAGAGGGTTGTTAAGGGACTTTTCGGAATAAGAGGGCTGTTAAGGGACTTTCAGGGGCAGTGGTGCAGTGGATTTATCCACCGATTTGGGAGAGACTCGCCTCTTAAGACAAAACTTTGGAGTGTTCAATCGGGGCTTTAACTAATTTGAGGTCTTGGGTATCGACGTCTTATAATTGAAATCAATTTCTTTGAGGTGATCAATATTCTTTCTTCCTCTACTTTTTCGGGAACTGACCAGTACTATTTGGTGACAAATATCCGATATCTCTTACATCAACTTTGGGAAGTGCAGCTTTAGTACGTGTATCGAGAAGATAACTAGAGTGTTGATAGCCTGGCTTCCCTCTCAGCCTTTGTCAGGCCGGGTCTACATTTTCTACCTGAGCCTCCATCGTTAGTCCAGGCCTATATGTACCGTTATCAATACAAATTTTTGGACCATAGACACTGCAATAATTAAGATTGTTTTGTAATTTTCGTTTTCTTTCCCTTGTAACTTTAAAAAAAAAATCATCTGTTCTACTTAAAATAGTGTTAATTTAAACTATCTTTACAACGAAGTACCCAAATGTTCGTTTCTCTCACTTAAGTACCATACTTATCACAAGAAGTTAAGTTACCAAAACGAAAAAATCGTTAATTTTGATCTGTTTGCTTTTCCAGAACCGATTGAAGTAGGCATTGTTGTTTTCTCATATCTTTTGAGGACTAGGCGAACCTTGAACGTCTACAATTTCATAAAAACTTCATCACATGTTTAAAGTCAAGCCAGGTTCTTTCAAAATATACGTCGCTGGATAATAACTCAATAAAAGGTTAAAAGAGTGTATAAATAGAGACGCTAAACACATATTTCGATGGTGAAATTGAACATAGTTACGTAGAGTGCCGAAAATAGGATATATATGGTTCCTTAAACAAAACAAATTATCATACAAACACGATTGGTGGCAGATTCACAGCTGCTTGTAGAGACGTCAAATCCTTTAGTACTTAAAACCTTGCCCAACTTAGCTACTCGTGCTTGTAGGAGGAACAGGTTTGAGAGTGATCTCAACGTTATCATGGACTCCTTGTAGCAAGAGCTCACCATCGTATGCAACAACTTTACGCTTCTTTGCTGCTCTTAATGTTCCAACCAATGCTTCAAATATGTTCGCACACCTATCATCATTGAACAGCACGCCGAAGGTGACCTATGGCATAGACAGTTGAACTTCATATTAGAGCTAGATTGAAAAGACCATCTCAACAGTGATAAAACCAACTAAGATTCAAGTACTATCAAATTTGGGTATGAAATGAAAGATCTTTACTACTCGCAACTCCTCCCGCTCCCTTACTTCCTCTACTCACGGAGGATCGCGAGGGAATCGGTGTTCTACGCCCTTAAATTTTATATATGTTCATCAGTAGCAAAAAATAAGAGACAAAGAAACATGACGTAGTAATTAGATTTCAACATGTTGAATTATTTTGCATAGCTAGGCATGATAGTTGCCCAGGCTTGACCTGAAATTAACAGGACAGGCTCACTTTGACCCGGGCCAGATTTGGGCCTGGGAGCCAGTAAGTATGGCCCGGAAGCTCGCTCAAAACAACAAAATGACATTGTTTTGAGCGACCTGTTCGGGCTTGGGTTTGGGCCTGGCCCAACTCAATCCATTGACCTTAGGTATGCATAATCTGTTGCATCTGTTGATCTCCAATTCTACCCTGCACTTAATTTTAGTGCCAATATTTATTCCATGAGTACTTCTATGCACTTTCTTCAGTCTTTCTCATCTACAGCGTATTGATTCAAGTTTCTGGCATTAAGGCATAATTTCCATTGTTTCTTATGGTATACTGCTCATTAGCCAATTAATCCCTAGTAAGTGACTTGATGGTTTCTAATGGTAATGAAAGATGTATGATGTGAAGGGAATTCAAGAACTAAATTAAGAACATTTTGCAGTGGTGTAGATGTGGAGTGCAGAAAGTTATTTACACAAGTCGTATTACCATTTTCTTGGATAAGGGTTAAGGAAGTAGCTTGCTCCAATCACTTGGTTTAGTTGAAGTGATTGTTTGTACCGTCCGTAACAAGACACAGCTTCTCTTTTCTTCGTTTTAGAGAAGTGACTATCATACTAGAGTGCTCCCCTATACGTTTTTAACAGCCAAAAAACACTGATGGTTCATGTATAGTAGTTCTATTCTACAGGTTAGGACGTTTTAGGATTATGTAATTATGGTATAAGTTACCCCTTTTCTCCAGACTCCAGAAATAAGTTGAATATACACAAAAAGATAAAATTTCTCTAATATGTGGAGCTTACTTTACCTTCCCTTTTTTCTCCTTTTCAGGATTATAATTTCTCCCCCCACAGTGATATTGATTCTATACATCAGAATCAACTTTAGATCATCGAGAATTAAAAAGGCCTTTTGCAGGTGGCCAAAGTCTGAACACGTAAAAATAAGACCTAAAGCATTTGCCCAATGCACTTAATAAATGATTAGCTTGATTAAGCTAAAGAGTCTCTGTATATTAGAGCTATGACTATTGAACCTATTCAAACTGATAGGTTTAACTTTTCTCATGCACTTTATGAGTTATGTAAAATGGAGAGAAGCCAAGAACTAAGAGATTCCCAGGAGTCGCCAAACAAAGGATCTACATCAAGTAATCTAACTCGCCACCAATATGCAAAGTTTTTCGTGACATAGGAGTAACCTATTTCCTATGGGGAACTTGAAGATTGTAGATATCCAAAGTGTTTTGACATTTAAATGGTATCATTCTGGTAGAACTAGAAGGAAATAAAGAATATGCTTTGGAAAGGAAAAATACGATTGTTTATTGAATGCAAATAAATTGATATAGAGTACTGGAGAATCTCACAGACAACCACACCAGTAACAAAAGACAATTCGAGCTGCCTAAACTCCAAGAATATATTTAAAAATAGAACGATTGAACACCTAATGACAATTACTATAGACCTATTTATACTTGACTCCTAGGGACCTAATTGTAGATGATAATAAATCCTAATTGTAGATAACAAGTAACCCACTTCTACTGAAAATTGGAAACTAACAAGTAACCCACTTCTACTGAAAATTTGAAACTACCAACTCTTCCTATTTTTTCCTCTAATAACTGCCAACTCATTACATTATCTGCTCTTGACTTAGTCTTCTTGCGAAAGTATGTCTTTAGTGGTCTATCACATTCATAGCCGAACTCAGCAACTGCAAATATGTGTGTTGTCAATTAAAACTGGGAAGAAGTGAACATGAAACTGTTATTACTGTAACGATGGGTTATGAAGGAGCTATAGATCATCAATTTGGAGATATAATGAAAGGATTTGGCAGTATCATTTCTTTAAGAAACAGTTATCGCTTGCTAACTTCTCTTCCTATTTACTAGGACCAGAGCAGTTCACTGTGTCATTTGCGTATCACTCCTTTTAGTATAAAAGCATTAGCTGTTGAAAATTCACAACTGGAATTATCTTACATCAAAAAGAGACATATGGATAAAGTGAGTTATATACAAAAATAGGACCCATAACCTAGTGCTTTAAAGTTTTGAGTTGAGATATAACGTCCTAGCTGTATATGAGCTCATTTGTATACGGTCCAATTTCTTTTCAAGCTTCCTCACAACCATTCATTGGCATCAAAGCCAGGTTGGCGAAGTCTGATGAATAGAGAATCATGGATTTAGGTCAGAGGGATTCAAATAGCTTCGCATGAGCTATGGGTTGAGGGAGAGTTAGTCTGATATGGATAGATTCACTTATAGGAGGAGATGTTGGAAATTCACAAGTAGAGTCATCCCACATCGGAAACAAACATATAGATAAAGTGAGTTATACACAAACATAGGACTCATAAACCAGTACCTTAAAGTTTTAGGTTGAGATATGATGTCCTAATTGTATATAGGCTCATTTGTATCCAGTCCATTTTGTCCCAGAGCTTCCTCAAAACTCTTCATTAGCTTACTTTGTGCAAAACAAACAGCCGACTAAGTGGGAATGTGCAGAAATTTGCAAGTATGTCTCTGTTACAATGTGTAAAATCAGAGATCATGCAGTGTTCCTGAACCTCTACTGATACGAAGAGTAACATTCAAGGATGTTGATTATCTAAGCCTCTGTGTCATTACGATTCTGACAACTAAAATTGATCCCTATTTCAAATCTTTAATTTTAGATCTTAAGATCTAGATGCATTTGTGGTCTTTTTTGATAAATAAATATGTATTTGCTCAAAGTTCACTCCATGACGTAACCACCCAACACAAAGCAACTTTATACAAGATACAAACCATAGAGCATGTAGAAACTTGTCAAACCTGATTCCAGGGTCTCCGTGCAAATATTCTCATAAATCTCTTTTAGCCGCGTGTGATTATTGTTGATTACCTGAGTATTATTACTAAGGAACACAATGCACTCAGCACAGCAGGCGCCATTGGCTATCAAGGTTAACATTCGCAAATATCCGGAAAGAGAATCAAAAACTAACTTTTGATGAGAAGCATTTAAGTATCGTCTTTATTAATTAAAAATGCACGAATGTCATAGATCCATCCACCATCAAATAGATTGTGCAGTCAATTAGATCAGATCAGAACCAGCCCAGAAAAAGAGGACATTACCTTGTAGGAACCATCAGGTTGGATCTTGCCAAGTCTTTGGATTTCCTCTTTGAGTCGCTCGACCTCCTCTTCTACATTCATGGCTTTCTTTTCTTTCTCTCTCACACAAAAGCTTGACCGTTTCTTATCCGATACTCATGGACTCCTTTTTATATAGCTTTATTTAAGAAAACTTTGTTTAATAATAATAATGATGACGACGATGATAATGGTAAGTTCAAATATAGTGTTATTTGTGTATTTATCTTTTTTTTTATACAAAGTCAATGTCAATAGCATTAATAAGAAAGTCAAAAAAAAATTTCAAGTACAACGGCTAGCATATAAATGTGAGACCTTTGCTAAGTTATGAGCTTCTACATTGACTTGCCGACAAATCCAACAAACCTTGATTTGAAGATTACCGCTTAATAATTGTTTACATTCTAAGATGACTCTATCAAATTTAATTCAGTTATTGTTAAAACTATTTATAGCAGAAACTAGTTTTTAGACATCTAAGTAAAAAGCTTCTCGATCATGACAAAGAGGCAAGACTCAAGTTAACGCTTCTCGCAGCACCACAACTTCAACCACATCTAAACTACAACGCCCTACAAAATGACTAGATACTAATCTCACAAAGTTTCCTTCCTCATCTTAGCATACAACTCTAATCCATAAAGACATCTCTCCACAAAAGTTGCACCATCAACAAAGCACAATCAATCAAATTGTGTCTCATCTCTTAACCTCTCCACTATACGTGGTTGCATGAGTTTGTTCATATTGGCTTATTGTCAATCATTAATATAGCCTAAAGCTATGGGATGCAGAGTAAAAGAGGAGTACCTTTTAGCTACCCAAATCCGATGGTTACGTGCCTGCCATAGTTTTGAAGCTAGTGAGCACCATTGAATCATCTGTACCATTGGCTCCCTCTCACAAGCTTCCACAAACTACTGGTTAAAACTCATCCCTGCTTGCACAATATTGCCACCTCCTCCATGAGCCCACACAGATCGAGCTTCTGTACAAAAAAATAGAGCATGGTCAACATCCTTCATTTCCCCGCAATGGACACAGTCAACGCTGATGTTCATATGTCTCTGTACCAACTTGCAATACATGGGTAAAATGCCTCTCAAAACTCTCTACATGAAATTTTTAAGTTTAGGAGTTGTCTTTGAATATCGATACCTCATGATAAAATTAAAATGATATAGAGATGTAAGGTTGACAGGCACGATATGAGCTGAATTTTACAGCTTATCAGCTATATTTGTCGAATTATTTTTTTAATATCTTTTTTTTGTCTAACCTTATATCAACTACTTTGTACTTTTTATTATTATTATTTATATGTTTTATCTTCATGTTATATTTTGTTTTCAAGTATATCCTTTAGTTATATTTTATTTTATTTATTTATATATTTATTGTTATTTTAT
>JANIHY010000210.1:57717309-57733718 GCA_027479065.1 Erythroxylum brevipes
TGGATATTAGTAGAACTGTTCTGGTAGTGCGCCTTTATCGTGGGATACGTGTCGGGAGTCCCGATGTGTACCCTACGATGAGGGGGCGCTACACATATGCTAGCGCAATGGGGGCTATCATGTATACCATGATATGTACAAGACTTGATGTAGCCTACACGTTAGGAATAGCGAGTAGGTATCAAGGTAACCCAGGCGAGGAACATTAGAAAGTAGTTAAAACCATTCTTAAGTACTTGAGAAGAACTAAGGACCAATTCCTCATATATGGAGATTATGAATTAAAGCTAATAAGTTACACTGATGCTAGCTTCGCATCAGATAAGGATGATAACAAATCTACCTTTGATTATATTTTCACCTTAAATAGAGGAGCAGTGAGTTGGAAAAGTTCCAAGCAAGCTACTGTAGTTGATTCAGTTACTGAAGCAGAATACATAGTTGCATGCGATGCAACTAAAGAAGTTGTTTGGATGAAAAAGTTCTTAACTGAACTTAGTGTGGTTCCTTCGATAAAGGAAGTTGTTCCTTTATTGTGTGACAATACCAGTGCTATTGCATAAGCTAAGGAACCAAGGTCACACCAAAGATCCAAACTTGTTCTGCGAAAGTTTCATCTTATTAGAGAAATTGTTGACCATGAAGACGTTCAAATTCAAAAGGTTGAAGGAAAAGAGAATGTTCCAGATCTCTTCACTAAGATGCTTGGATCAAAGTAGTTTGATAAGCACAAGTGGAAGATAGGATTGAAGCTCATGACTGATTGGGTCTAGGTCAAGTGAGAGATTGTTGGAATTATACCCATGACCCAATCGTTATGTAATATATTGAACACCTTAGTTTTATGATTATTAATTTTGATTAATAACATGGCAAATGATTTTATTATCATAGTACGTTTATTATTTTTTATTCTAATATGATAAGTCCTTGATTAAACTTATACATTTGCCATCATAATAAAGATTATGATAATAAGAGTCAAGTCTTGGTGGTTATATTTTGGTTATAGATTTAACCAAAATGAAATGACATGATTGTTTGTATGTTTTCAAGTTACAAAGACATTAAAACATATACAAATGATGGGTTCATATGTGATATGTTTTATGTGAAAGACATCAGTGAAGAGAGTAGTGAAATAGATATACTCTTTCAAGACGTGAAAAACCAGTGAATAGAAAACGTGTTTTCTTTCATTTTTATACGTTGATAAGAAAATGAAGTGTGTAGTGAAATATAAATACTCTGTCATATTTGTTTAAACAAGAGAAAAGTTAGAGAAAATAATTTTCTCTATTCTTGAAGAAAAGGTTTTTCAAATTTATCCATAACCATATCAAGTGTTTAAAGCGAGAAATATTTCTCGGTGTGGAGTACATAGAGACTTCGTATTTTTGAAGTTTAATATTGGTTAATCCATCACAAATTTCAGGTATTTATTTTTGCTTATGCTTATTATTAGTATGTTTGTTAAATGCAATAGATAAATATAAGGTTGCAATTTTTATTTCCGTTGCATTTGGGATCCTACAAGATGTTCCATTTCAGAAAGTAGCTATGAAGCCATCTTGTCCAAAGGGAATGTTTGTCTTAAATCACTTTCCAAAGCCTTTTGATCTACCCTTATAAAGATTATCCCTCTTTTCTCTATAAGTTTACACAAATCTACCCATTTAACCTTAAGAAGACTTGAATTTCTCTTTGCTTTACCCCATCAAAAGTCTCTCATCATTTTCTCAATGGATTTGACCAATTTCTTAGAAAGAAGAAAATGTGTGCTTTGATGTAAGTGAAGGAAGCATATGATAGGCTTAATTAACTAAACTTTACCTCCAAACGAAAGAAATCTATTTATCCATTTGCTTATTCTCTTTTAAATTCTTGTAATTAGTGAAGACATTCATTGAAAGAAAGTCTTCTAGTTGTAATTGGTAGACCCAGATATTGCAAAGGTAGAAATTTCCTATTCTTTTTGTTAGGGTGAAAATAGTAACCTGTAGAGATTTCAAAATCGATGAGAAGACAAAATGGCTTTTATTGAGATTCACCTTAAGGGCTGACTTCTCAGAAAACCCATTGAGAGTATGAATCGATAGTTTAATGGATTTCGGATGAGCTTTAAAGAAAAGAACTAGATTATCTGCAAAACAGAGATGGGTAAGAAAAACTTTTTTGCATTTGGAATGGAGCTTGAATTTGGGATTGTGAGAGACATTGATCATCAACATTTAAAAAAGTACTTCCATATATAGAATAAACAGATAAGGGGATAAGGGATCTCTCTATCTAATTCCTCTCTTCCCTTAAATAATTTCAAAAGGGGTGTTATTAATCAGAACACAATAAGTTGTAGTGGAGACACAAGCCTTAATCTAGTTGATAAAAATGTCAAGGAAGCTGAAAGCCTAAAATACCTGAAAAAGGAAGGACCAATAATCAAAGGTTTTATTGAATTCAATCTTAATAGCATAATTTTGGGGAGAGTTCCTTGTGATATAACCCTTTAGGAGTTCTTGAACAATTAGAATATTGTCACCAATGTTTCGATCCTTCATAAAGACATTCTGATTCTCACTGATAATAAGATTGAGGACCCCCTTCAATATATTTGCTAAGATCTTAGCAATAATTTTATAAATGAAGTTTGTGCATGATATTAGCCTAAAATCACCAAAAATATAGGGGTTAAAAATTTTAGGAATTAAGTAGATAAATATTTTATTAAACTCCTTTAGGACGAGTTCCTTTCTACAGAACTCAGGAATAACCTCTCCAACTATACGTCCAATAATAGACCACTTAAATCAGTAGATCCTAAGGCTTTCAACTCATTCGTAGCAAAGATAGTAGCATTGATGTCATCATCAAAGATTGGTTTCACCAACTCCCTAAAGGCTTCAGGAGGGATTTTGCTGGAAATAAGATATTGGAAAGAGTCCATAGAGATAAAAGGATCAAGGTCTGAACCCAGAAGGCCCCTGTAGAAATAAACATTGTTGTAAATGAAGTTTTATGAAACAATGATTTTAAACTATTAAAAAAAAAAAGGAAAAACACAATTAAACACGTGCAATTTGCTCCCACATACAGCCAACCGACGAAGCGTAATACATACACCGTCAGAGCCCAACAAGCGATACAGTTCACGTGATGCCTCCTCTATGCGGACCCCACTAAGGCAACGGCCATGATAGTATTAAGGCACTATTTCTCTCCCCAGCCGAAACAAAATCAACTTCAGATTCTTTTTTGATTTGTAGTCAATTGCAGTCAATTTCAGTTCACAGCATACTTATATTAAACACAAATACAGAAAGAGTCAGAGAATAGTGTTGTGTTTATTTCTTGATGTGTTAAGTGATGGAACCGGTGAATCCGCGGCCGCTTCAAATGACGAGACCTTACGAGCTGGAGGAAGATGGAGTGGAGGAAGAAGTAGGTCAAAAGAGAAATTTGGGTGAAATGCTGGAGTGGAGGAGTAGTACTAGTCGGAATAGTGAGCTCACTATCGCTTTTGAAGGAGAGGTTTATGTTTTCCCCGCGGTTTCTCCTCAGAAGGTCACGCCTCTTTTCACTTGCATGCTTCAATCCTGCTGTCCTAACTTTGTTGTGCAAGCTGATTTTAATTTTGATTTTGATTTTGTGTATAATTTTTCTTCTAATTCTGTGTTGTTATTTCAGGGAAACTTGCATGTCAATGATAAGGGATGGGAAATGGTTGTCTTGATTTTGTTTGTTATTTTGCGGAGAAAATCGATTGGAAAGATAAACATATTATAGTTTGTTGTTAAATTTGGTTAAGAGTTCATGAAAATTGGATGCCTTCGCACTAATTGGGAACTGGAATTGATTTCCGCTGCTGAATTGTAGTTTAGTAATCTTCAATGTGGAAAGGATTATACTTTTTACCTCTTGAGTTGCACATCCATTGCGTGGTTTTGATGTCTATGAGGTATCTTTCAGAAACGGTATATAGTCAAAATCTTGTGGATGAATTGAAATTCTAGGTTACACTGGTCATTTTCCTCCCCTTTGTCTAAATTTGCAAGATGAAGATGGCATATTTTTAAGATTCACTGCATTTGTTTTATGTTGCATCTTTGTGGGAATTTTTAACTGTGGTTAACATATGATCTGTTCCCTTTCTATGGTATTAATGTTGCCTTTTGGATTCATCTTGTTTTTTAACTTCAAATTCAAATTACTTCTATTCCTGTTCTGATTGTTGGTTCCCTTTTTTCTTCAGTTCCTTTTTCTTTATCTTCATGTTATAATTTTCATTCATTTATTTGTTTTTGAGGAGACTTCGATGGGAATCTTCTTAAGCTGATTAGTGGAATTTATGTAGGTGCAAGCAGTGTTACTACTCCTTGGAGGTTCTGATGCACCTACTAGTGTTCCAAGTTCTGAATTTCTGCTGCAGCAGAATTCGCAGGTATTTCTAAATGGTAATAAACTAGTAATTGCATATACGAACCTGCACACAATCAATTATATTTTTCTTTGCATATCTCAGAGTATTTCTGATACGTCACAAGGCTCCAAACTTTCCCGAAGATTTGCGTCCTTGGTTAGGTTTCGTGAAAAACGGAAAGAGAGATGCTTTGAGAAAAAAATTCGGTACACTTGCCGGAAGGAGGTTGCTCAGAGGTGAGGTGTACATATCAGACGAAGATAATCATTTCTGCACTTGCTAGGTTTAATTCAGCGACCTTTCTCTCTCTATGTCTCTCTTGTTCATGAGAGCATATACAGGAATTGTTGTGATCAGCATCTAGGATTCTTACTGACTGTACAGACTTATGTTTCTCATAGGATGCACCGTAAAAATGGACAGTTTGCTTCGCTGAAAGATTGTGAAACCACAGATGTTGAAAAGTGGGAACCCAGCAATGGATCTGCTCTTCCAGACACGGTGTAAGCTTGCATTTGTACTACAGTTATATCAGCTGCTATTATGAAGATGACATGGTGCTTGTCTTAAGAATAATTTGTTGAATACTAACTGACTCTTATTTTACAATTATATACGTGTTCATGTTTTAAAGTTCACGTAGTTGTCAACACTGTGGAACTAGTGAGAAAGCTACTCCAGCAATGCGTCGGGGCCCAACTGGTCCAAGGACTCTCTGCAATGCTTGTGGCCTGATGTGGGCAAACAAGGTAGTTTATAAGTTTTGACCAATGTGCGTATGTACACATTATGTGTGGTTCTTTATTGGATACAGAACTTCACTTGCCACCTTCTTCCTCCAAAATTGTACCCAAATTTCCTTGAGAAATCTGCATTCAGAATTGTCTAACACTATTTACTGGATTTTGCTGAGAGGATTTCAGGCTGATATTTTCTTTTGCAGTCTCAATAGCATGTTTTCTTGAAAGGCAGAGAATAGATATCGGGCTTTTTCAGGGCTGATGATTTCTTGGAATAGATCTGGGAGGTGAAAGTTGAAAGGCCATTTGAGAATAGTCTAACCATTGATTCATATATGTTTCTTGGTTAGCTAAAGCTACTAAAAACTTTCCTCTAACAGGATGCAATGGGTCACCAATCCATCTTTAACTTATTTGTCATCCTATTGTTGAAAATAATTAACTTGGTATTATTGTACTTCAAGCTTTGAATTACAATTCTAAAACAACCATGGGTTTTTCCTGCATGTGTCATAGGCTCCTTGGATTTGATTATTCGTGGTTAAGTTGATTGATCAATATTCTTGCAAAAATATGTTTATTCCTATTCAATTTGATCCACAACTTGCAAGCATTCATTCACCAAAGATTGTTTATATAGATGTTTTCTTCTCAATTCTCTGTTCTAATACCATGTCTTATATGAAACTTTACAAGTCATAATGGTTGTTGCTTATGTTAGGCATTGATATTGAAATGTGTTAATCAACTCTGTCAACAATTTTCTGATACAACATCCTTTAAACTGGGATGATACCATTCTTGATTTTGGTATGACTTACATTTGGTTGTAATACTGTCTTGAAGGGTACTTTGAGAGATCTTACAAAAGGAGGGAGGCATTCTTTTGATCAAAATGAACCGGTATGTACTATGAGCAGTTATTAAATGTTTTCTGGTTCATTTCACTGATCTAAGACAGTTTTTGACAGCCTCTTTCTGCAGTTATAGTAACATTAGCCATATGTATCATAAGTGTTTGGAGTAATCACTCTTCTTTGGTTTTAGGGAACTCCTGATGTTAAGCCTTCATCCATAGGAAGGGAAAATTCTTATGTGAACCAAGATGAAGAGGTATATCATCGATTCTGAATGGTGATAATATATTTCTACTTCATAAAATACATTATAGTTTTCAAACACAGTTCAAACTTGCAGAATACTGACATGGCTTATTCGTCTATTTTCATATAGTGATATGATGTTATGTGGAATTTTTATGATTTGTATTTCTGTATATATTGATAACATGATCTTGAAAATATTTGCCCATTTTTCAGGGAAGCCCAGAAGATAATAAGCCTTTACCATTAGATTCAGAAAATTATGTGAAGCCACATGAGCAGGTATCTCCTGTTTGGGGCTTCCAAGAGTGGGTTAACACTTTGTAATTATATATTACTTGATTTTGGTAACAATGATGTGAAAAAAAACTGTAAACATTGTGATATGATGCCATAAAACCACTCTACAGTAATGTTTCTTTATGCATGTCAGGTTGGTCGTATTAGTTCCCTTGTTTACTTATATTTGTTCTTTTTTCTTGGTGTTAAGAAAATCGAGGTTCATGCTAGATTATAAAAAATAGTATCTACCATCTGGCAAGTAATGAGCTGGGAGCTGATTGCTTTTGACTGAAATAGTTTTGTTTCCATATCATAGACCTGGATCATATGAATCACTTATCTGTATTTGATTATTTTTTTTATAAAAAAAAAATTTGATAATATGTTATCTACTTACTGTTTTTGGAATCTTCTCTTGCTTTTAGTTTTGTAATTCACAAATCTTGTCTTCAGGAATTTCTGGAAGCTGATGAAAATCTTGCTAATCCTATTCCTATGCATGTGGAGAATTCATCAATTACCCTTGATGAGGAGGTAATCTGATTACTGAATAAACAATAAATAAATGCTACTAGTTCTATACAATATTCCTTGTGCTTTTCAGCGAGGATTCCAATTGTGAAGTGATTATTTGTGAGGCATAGAAAAGAGGAGAATTTTCTTAGAACATCGTTAAATTGTTGTATGTACCATTTAGAGTGACACCACAACTTTGCTGCTTGAACCAAGCATCTCTAATGCATTATACTTAGTAGCTTAAATCTAAATCTGTATGGTTATGACTTTTAATGTAGGAGGAATTCCAGGGAACTTTGGATGAACTGGGAAATGTTTCAGTTTCAGAATTTGAGATTCCCGGGAATTTTGACGTTCAGGTACTGGCTGTATCATTCAGCTATGACATAAATTTTTGTTAGCTGTCTTAAGTTCATGATACCAACTTGCAGGTTGATGTTGGAGATTCCCAGTGGCGACAATTTGGAGATGATGCTCCGAGCCCATGATGATAACTCACGTATATGGTTTCTTCACATGGATTGCAGGCACAAAGCTGGTTTATACTAACCTTAGATACCAGAGGTTTTTCCCTTTTCTTACAGACAGTTTTCCTTAGTATGAAATCAGTTGAACATAGTTTTGTTGCCTTCAAAAAACAAAAAAATTAAATGTGAATAGTTAACTTTTGGTATTTTCTAAATATTTTGTAGAGCTAGAGGAAATATCCGTCTAAATCAATTAAGCCATGTTCATGGAGAGTCGGCCATTTGTGGTCTTTGTAATTTCCATTGGTGTAATTGAGCTGCAGAGTCTGTCATTTGTGGCTCTCACCCGTTTGCCGTTTTGTTGAGCCAAAATTCACTTTCAAATGATGCATTTTAGAGGAACGTCGACTAAGATCATTAAAAGTTAATCCTGTAGGACGATGAAAGATAATAAACTTGTACATGACGTGGAAAATAGAAATACTAATTACTATTTAGACCAGGGTGGGTAATCATGAGGTAAGTTGTCTTTTAATTTAAAAAGTAAAATAAGACATTGAATCAATTAAATGTGCACAAGCACCTGTTACGTGGGAATGTTTTATCTTTTATTTGATAGAAAAGATTGAAAGGAAACGAAAGTCATTGAGAAGGTAAATCATTATAGATTCCTTTGGTGAGTAGATTTTAAGCTAGAGGAACTTCTTATGTTACGTACAAAAGAGCCACAGTGGTTAAATAGGCCGAAGTTGAAGTGGTCGTACATATATTTAGGTAATGCACGGGGCAAGTGTAATTGACTCGGTAGGCAAACAGAAAGATCAGCCGCCTGGACGATAATCAAAATCCCTTCCTTCGTGTTACAATATTATTACTGCAACTCGATAAACCAAATATGAAACAAGGCACAAGCTTTAGTATTAGATGCAGATCTACACGACAATGACCGTGATCAACAAAACACCTCTCTAAAAGTCAAAAATAAATGCAAGTGTTAACGAACATCTCATTTTTTCACACCCTGGATTATTTGCACCTAGCAGGGACCTTACGGACAAAAAATGATGTATAAAGCCCTACACTATAACAGAGAAATGGAGAGCATTCTAAGCTTCTGGGCTTGAAAATATCAATTCTGTTGCTAGCTGCAGGAGCTGGACTTTAAGAATATGCAATAGTGTTTCAGAATTAAGAAAAGAATGTCATACGACTGCATAATACACACCGATGCTCATTCGGCTGCTGGATAGAGACCAGGCATATACGAACGTCCACTTCCATTAGAATCACCCAAGTGCGAATACAACTCTCCTGAATTAGATGACTTTCGGGTCCTGAGATTCTTAGGAGAAGCTGAGTAGGAATCATTGGAACCACTGCTAGTGGAATACATTGATGAAGTTGGCAGTCCATGAATCCTTGGCAATCCTGTTGGATCCCCACCAAAACTATATCCCTTTTCAACAGTCTCAGCTTCCAATGGCAATTCATCCAATGTCTAGTACGAGACAAAAGTCAAAAACATTTCAGGGCACCCAACTTAAGGCTGTGTGAAACAAGAAGCTGGAACTTCAGAAGTTCATTTCATACAACGGAACCCTTGTCATTCACCCAACCAGTCATTATTAGTAAGCCAGTTAAGTCCCCATAAAGTCCCAATGAACACAAGCATGTTGAATTATGTTGGCTTCCATATTTGTACGTTCATCAACATTAAATACTGTCATTTTCCTCCTTCCTTTCATATTAAAAGTTGAATATTGCTAAAGTAAACCACATACCGGTATGAAAAGAAGGCCAGAGGAAAACCCAGATTCAGACAACTTACAGACATCTGAAAATTAGAACTCACCCTAAATGCTTGCTGAAGAACTCGAAGTGTTTCTCTTGTCCGCTTTCTCTTCATTGCTATCTCATCAGGTTCCTGCAACATCTCTTCAAAAAGATTTTCCCTGTTTTAGACAAGACAGATGTCACAATAAAGTGTCACGTCAGATAAAAGCAGTGTACCGTATAATTCAGAGGAAGAAATCAAGACTGTAAATAAGACCAATATCATCTTAAATAACCTGTAGAGTTTCTTAATGAAGACATTGTGTAGTTCACGCTTTGTATGGTTCACCTACAACATCATCAATAACCAAGCAGCATTAGAAAATATTAAATGCCACATTGAAGTCAGTGAAGCTACAAAGATTGCAACAGCAGGAAGATAGTAAAGCATGTTGCTGAGAAGATTTAACATGATATGGTCTAGGAATAAACATGTTTTCATGACTTCAAAGCAAACACAGAGAAGGAAAAAGCAAAAATTCTATCTCAAAACGGAAGCACATTTGATAAAAGAGAAGTTAACTTCAATTTTCTGAAGCCCATTTACCAATAATGCTTAAACAATGAGAAAGCAGTTCGAGTGATTCTTTAAGGGTTCTGTACTACTTCCTACAAGATTCAAATAATTTGACAGAGAAGTCAAAACAAAGAGGAACAGGAAATTTTAAAGAAAGAATAGATAATAAGCAACAATGTCCTTAAGACTTAAATTACCAGGAAATGCATAATTGCTTTTGGTACCGAGTCTTCAATATTCTTTCGAACAATATCATAATATGATCTCAAAAGCAATTTAGTGACAGAAATCTCAATAGATTCCTGCTCAGAATGGCTCTCCAGGGGCCTCAAAATAGTTGGGGGCTTAGGAAAAAGAACACAGAAGATGTTAGGAAAAAACAGAGGGGGGAAAAAGGGAACTTCAGGGATGAAGACTGTCTGTACATAATGATCTAAACAAAAATAGCTCATCTGCATACCTCTCTCAAATGAATCATGGAGAAGCTTTGTTCCATGGCATCCATGCCCTGAATAGGTTCATTATATGACTTACCTGCTATATTATCTTTAGCATTACGAGAATTTTCACCTCCCCCAAAGATGGATGAAATACCCCAACTTGTATTTCCTAATTAACAACATTTGCATCAACAATAATATCATGTTGGGATCCTTACACCTACTTAACGTGTGCGAAAAAGCGTGTGAAAAATAGATATATTCAAGTATGCAAATAAGGTATTCTTGTTGGTATCTTCTGGATAACAATTACCAGAAGGTGCAACTTTTTCAACATCCGCAGCAGGACGAATTCCCTGCAAGTTGAAAAAATGAAACCATTTCATAGAACCAGTTATCACCCAATAACCCAGAAATATGGAAGAAATTACATAAAGTAAGGATGGAGAAACCAGTCCTAACTTCTATAGCAAGTGTAGCTCAGGCAGAATAACTCAAAAAAAAGAAAAGGAACCAGAGAAAAATGAGGGAGAAAAGGCATGCCTGTTCAGGTAGAATACCATTAATCTGTCTAGCAAGAATAGCCCGAGACTTCAGGCTTCTCTCAGATGTTGATGGCTTGTCCACCTCTACACCATCCTACTTAACAAAAAAAATTGAGGGAGTGATCCAACTGAATGAATTATAAACGTACAAGAATACCATTGAATTCTACAACAAGAACATGCCTTTTGCCTGGAGATGGGTAGAGGAACCCTGGAAGACTTGATCTGTTGAAGTGCAACTTCCACTGCCTTACTTCCACCAATAAAGTTTGAGTGAGAAGTGTTGATGTAATCCATCTGCAAAAGTGTCGAAAGATTCTGAAATTTTGAAATGCAGTTAACAAAACCAATCATTACAGAGTACTTGCACAGCAAATATGAATAAATATGCAGAAATGAGAAAACAAGTGGTACAAAAGCCCAGTTGAATGTAAATTAATTGTGTAGAGATATGATGGACAATTAATCCTAAAAAGCCATTTTATTCCGGAAAGATTTCACAGCTTATAAACTGCAAAAAAAAAAAAATGATAGGATTTTCTGCGGAATAGGAGTGGATTAGGGTTGTGGTTCCAGATTACGTACTTATATTGGTGAATACACCATATCCATAAGTCTGTCAGAAACAGTGACTCTATTAGCTAGAGATAAGACTCCATACTTTTAGATCTCCCTAAACCCTGCATCTCAACAGGATTCCTACTGAGACGTTATCGTCGATGTTGTTGTTGTTAGTGATGTACATCATAATCATAAGCAAATTGCTTTTTCAAACAATCGGTTACTTAAACCACTTTGTAATCATAAAAGAGTATTAATAAATCAGTTATGATACTACTAGCCTAAGATAAGATAACGTTTTTAATCATCAGTAAATTCAGTAATAAAAGGCCCAAGTTTTGAACATGCATCAACTCCAGGCCTAAAATTTAACATGTGTGATTTAGAGTGAGTTTGTTACCAAACATAAAGCAAGAAAAACTTAATAGCAATACCCAACAATGGGAAAATGAAGACTGAACCAGCCACCACAGAACCATCCAATGTATTACATATATTTTAATTGATCAACACTTCCCAGATCTTTTCTGATAAGAATAAATATGCTTCAGTAGCAAAGAGCATCAACAAGCAAAACCACTGCTTAACATTCAAAGGAAAACCACTCACTTAAGATTGGGGCATTTAAATTTCAAGTTACCTCCATTTCAATTATGTGACCAATCATTGTCTCTGATGGTTCAAGACCATCTCGCAAGAAGTTCCCTATAACTTCATCCATACGCTTTCTCAGAACAGGAAACCTCTGCAACTCATTTACTAGACACCGATGGCTAATCTGAAGATGCAGAAATGAAACTCTAGTTTTCAAGGATTGAAATGACACTGCAAAAAGCCATAAAGACAAAGTGTCTACCTTAATTAATTCATCATATATGAACCTGGCACATTGAAGGCTTGGATCTAATAGACGTGCTATCTGCCTTCGGACAAGAACTTCAAAAGGTACCTAAGTAAACAAACATCAATCAGAAGCATATGAGACATAATTTGAGAATAATGTAAGCAAAAGGTCAAAAGGAAAAATTTTAAAAATTAAGAAGAAAGAGCAAAACCTACTTCTGGAACAAAGAGTGCACTTTTTGGCCCGGTTGCGTTTTGAATTGCTGTTCGAATATCATCATCAGTCAAGTCCTCGCAAGGATCAACATCCTGCAGAAAAAAAGAAAATTCATGTATCAGGTATCTCACAAGAATACATAATATTACCAAACCTGCCATTCTATATCCAACAACAATATATCAGTAGGTTGCCCATGAAACAATTTTTCATTAACCTGACAGGGCCAACACCAATAACTCCAGCATTTCAATTTTTGGAATTCAAGAAAAAGGCAACATTATTATCTGGTTTGGAAACAGTAATCTCCAGAAAGAAATATTTTAATTTTCCTTCAAAGGGGTCTACTTCTAAATTGCTCATCAAATTATTCGATTCTATAGGATCAATGAATGCACCTCTAGGCATTTCACAAAGATGGATTGAAAAATATAGTGAATTCTTGCTCCACCAGACAGCTCAGCTGTTGACATTTCCTCATTTTTGCCGTCCACCATTGATGAAAATGCTGTTTCCAATTACAATATAGTTAATGACTTAAGCACATGCAACAATATAACATATTATTTGAATGAAGACATACAACAGAATATAAAGCAAAATGAACAAGATAAGAAATTAGAAACTTACATTCACAATATTTTGACAAAATGTTCAGCAATAGAGCTCCCTGACCAGCCTGTTAAATTTATAAAAAATTAGAAACAAGAAATTAGTAAAAAATGGAGAAATAATCAGCAAGGGCACTTCTGCACAACATAAACAGAAAACAGTAAACCGTAGTCATCTTTAAATGCCTAAGCACACAAGTCTCGTCTGCAATTGAACTGTTGACCATCCTTAACAGGTTAGACAGTAAGGAGACAACAGCTTAAGCAAAAATGCTAGTTACTAGGTTGATTTCCACTTTTTGAGTATGTATTATTAGGCCTATACACCCAAATATGGACTGATCCAAATAATAATGCCAAACCATGAAATATTTATTTTGCCAACAATAATGCACCAAATAATGAAGCAATCTCGACCAAGTAATCTCCAGAAAGAGAAATAAAGCATGCCTTTGATTCCGTTATTTCTCCATAGCTAGCATGTTCCTTTGCGACAGAAACCAAAGCAGTGCTTATACGTGACTTCAGCCCTGGAAGTATTGCTTTGATGTGCTGCACTAAAATCTGGAAAACAGAAAGTGTTAGAATGAACTCAACAGCAATTTTTGTTGACTAAATTATCATATTCACATAATCAAAACAAATCAAAGATATAAAGAAGCAATGTCTCATAAGTCTACAGAAAGGGGAAGAAAGGAAAATAGCAGTGTGCATATTGCAGCAGGAATTCGAGGACCTGGTTCAATTTCTTAGCCAATTGAGGAACACCACAACGATCAGCCAGACCATTATAGACCTGCACAAAGTACAGTAGCAAATTCTATCACTTATCTATTAACTTCAATAATAAAATAGTTGAAGAAAGATGGGCTTTCATACTGGACGACTACGAAAGAATTTCTCCTCAGCTGCAAGCGCATCTTTGATACTCCTGTTGAGCATTATATCCTGAATGGAGATATAATTCAATCAAATTGCCATATGGACTTATCACTAAAATCCCATTCAATCTAAAAGGTGAAAACGAAAATTCCATCAACTGACAACAAAAGAAAATATTTATTGTCCATATTAATGGAGCATCATCTGAACAACAATCTTTGTGAAGAGAAAACAAAACTGAACTTGAAACAGTATGTCAGTCCACTGGCACACATCACCATTAATATGCATCAGAAACATCCTGTTACCTCTTGACTACGATTGACAACACCGACATAACCTAGTCGAAGCGGAATCACTTTGCCAAGTAGCAAGTTACGAGCATCAGTACCTCTGTCCATGATATCCAACTGTTACCAAAGAAACATGTCAGGCAGAAGAAAAAAGCAGTCAGAGCTTGCAAATACTTTTAAGAAGGAAATAATAATGAAGCTCCTATATACCTTCGTGATTACTCCAATGGTTCTGTTAGCTGTTAACAAAAGATCAAGTCCTTAGTCATATAAACAGCAATAGAAAGTCCCTTAGTTTGAGATTCAAATTCAAAATTTACCATCAGGGTCAGCATTTCCTGCAATCTGCAGAGCATCTGAGTTTGCTAAATCTGAATTTGCTGGTGTTACAGCAATAATCAAACAGGTGGGCTTTTTTATGTAGGACATTATCATGGTTCTGATCCGTGCTTCAATATCAGAGGGTTGATCACCAACAGGGACCTTTGTTATACCAGGTAGATCCACCAGTGTAATATCAAGAACATTTGGCGAAAAAATCTTTAAACGTATCTGTTTATCTGAGACTCCTTTGTTATCCCCTGCTTCCTTGTTTGTCTCAGCCTATAGCAAATCCAAAATTACACAACATAACGGGAGAATAATTAATATGGTGCAAACTCCCCATAAATAAAGTTTGTAGGACAGCCTTCCATCATAATTGATAGTTTTTACAGTAATTAGTGAGCGAAAGCAAACTTTTTAATTCAAATTAAGTTTATTACTCCCTTTGTACATGACACTGTTACTTAATCCACCCAAATAATGCAGCAACATTCATTCTAAAATTGTAGATCACTATTAGTAGAAATATCTTTTAGCCATGAGCCTCTACCTCATATAAATCACAAATCCTCGTTACTAGTCAATGCAAAATGAAGTATACTACCCTACATTTCCCATGTTCTACAGCATTACAAAATCCACCCAAATACTGCAGCAACATTCATTATAAAATTGTAGATCAGTATTAGTTGAAATATCTTTTAGCCATGAGCCCCTACCTCATCTAAATGATAAATCCTCGTCACTAATCAATGCAAAATGAAGTACAGTACTCTACCTTTCCCACGTTCTACAGCATTACAACTAATAGGTTAAAGTTCCAAATTCATAAAAGCTTATAAATTCTTTGGATTATCATTTCTCTGACAGCCATAAACACATATTCTCATCAGCCATTCCTACACTCTCAAAAGTCAATATGTATGACTAATTTCTGTCTATCCTTAGCTATCATACTATTTTGTCCAGAAAAAACATAGTCTTTTAATGTTTAATCCCTAAACATAAAAGCAACTGCAATTCCAAATTTGGCTCTTTAGAGAACTCAAACAGCAAAAAGAAAGAACAATATTTACAGATCCAAAATTGCACTAAACCTCAAACAAACCTGAATTTCTCTCCGAATTTCGGAGAAATCATAGAACCGTTTTCCAGGAAGATGAAGGAACTCTCCCCACTCCTCCTCCGCTCCATCGGCCTTCCTCTTAGTCTGAAGAAGCTGAAGAACCAACGGCCGCCGCGTACAGATATCGTTTCCACGTGGCAGGAAGTCTCTGCCAACGAGCGCCTCCAGCACGCTGGACTTGCCACTGCTCTGGCTTCCGACCACCGCCACCTGCGGCAGCTCGATCGTCGATTGGCTGCCGAGCTGAGCAAATATGTCCTGGAGCTTGTTCACTATCGGGATCACGGATGACCCTAGCGGGGCAGCATTCGAGGCCGCCGGCTGTGGTTGTGCGGGCGATGGCGAGGCTGGCTCGTCAGCCATTTTTAGTGATAGATTGAAGACGTAAGTAACAAGAAAGATTGAAGTGAAACCCTAGGGTTTTGGAGATTTTTTATGGGGAGATAATTTGTGTGATTGGGGGCGGGATGTGCTTTGGAAATGAACTTTGGAGATGAACAGCATGAGACAGGCGCTACAATGCGCGGTTGGTGTTTTTGGGATTAAACTACGCACTTTTGATGACTTTTTTTTAGAAAAACAAATAATAATGAATAAGCACTTTTTTGACAATAAAAACTGTTTTTTTAAAAGCTGTGTATTTAGTTGATATGGTTTATTTTCTTATTATTAATTAAGAATGAGTAGATAGT
>JANIHY010000210.1:57735235-57750719 GCA_027479065.1 Erythroxylum brevipes
TTTCAAATTTCTTTACTATTATTATTTGTGTGGTGAACACGTGTATGCATATATTTGGTAAAGACATGATGATTTCATTAGGGAAGCAAAAACCTGAAACAAATCAAATACATTGTCCTTCTTTTATTAGCATTTTGGCCGACTTTTGTCATTCAACGGCGTGCGTGTACTCACTTGTGGCTTTGACCAACTGTCTCCAATCATATATTACTAATTACACTTTTGAAAAGCTGATTACGTTCAGATTCATCAATGGATTGTTCCCGCATATTATCCATATAGAATGAAGACAGAAACTTTTGTGTGACTCTAATTTCCTTAGTTTTTCCTCTTTTAAGTTGTCAGTAGACTTGAAAAATTTATAACCTAATACTAGATTCAATTTTTCTGAAAAATCAAACATCGAGTCTAGTTAGAGTTGCCTAAGCCCAACCTAGCCTAGTCCGAGGTTTAACTCTTATAAACAAAATGACATGACTTTTGCATGTTTAAGTTTTAAAAAATTTCAAGTTAAGCCCAGTTGAACTCAGACTTGGCCGCCTGTCTCGATCTCGATCAAACCTTGGGTTAGGCTCTGACATCGATATGAAAATTTTATATGAAATATTACTTTTGTATTTAAGAAAATGCTTATCATGATATTGCATAACTAATCATTTTACTTTAAATTTATATGATATCTCACATGGATATTAATATATCTTAATACTAATTAGAACTTTTGCTTAATGAACAATTATTAGACATGAATACATAAAAGTAGTTGAGTAACCAATAAGATTCACCATTTTAAGGTAATTAAAAGGAATATTAAATTGTTTTTATTTAGTATTAATTTGAGAAAATTTTAATTAAGATAGAGTTATTAATACTAGAGAACTAGTATGACTAAATTCAAATAAAATGAGAACTAAATCCATACATCATCTCTGAATCATATATAAATAAATGGTTTAATTACATAAAACAATCATACATAATAAGGTCCGTTAAAAGATATTAATATGAAATATAATTCAAATTTTTATAACATGTTTAAAAAGAACGATTGAAGTGATAAAAAATTAGATTAATCACGTTAAATTTAATTGTAAAGTTTAAAACTTTTATGGTCAAATATAAAACATTTGAATAACATAGACCAATATTAAATATTATTTTGTTTGAAACTTAATTAGTATTCAATAAATTTCTTAAAAGTTTTAAATCTTATTATAAATAATCAATAAATAAACGTAGAATTTACATCAACTATTATTCTTGGCATCACTAACTAAGGCAGACAAATGATGGGGACGTGAAATAGATAGAGTAGGGAGATGTGCTCATAGGATGCGTATCTCAACATCTCGTCGTACTTGTCCCTGCATTTCAAGGACTTTTCGAATTTAAATTGACCCTTTTTTATATATTAAAAGTTAATGATATCTTGTATAATTTATATTATAATATAATTGAAATTAAGAGCCGTAGAAGCTAGATGTCTCTGTAAAAGCATGAATTAGGTAAAAGGCACAGACTAGTTAAGTGTATTTAAGCTTTTGATCATTTTAGGATGGCTTTGAATTTTACACCATAATAGTCATAAGGGACAAAAAGAACACTTATTTAAGATCATTTTTACTTTTACAGAGAATAGAATAAATAAAAAAGTTTCTATTTTATCTTAATTTTATCCCGTCCCTAGATGGATAAATGTAACGCCAAAATAAAGTTGCCGCTGAAGTCAAAGTCAGTTTTGCTTTTCACCACTTGTTGGATTCCACTTTCTAGAACTCCCTTTCGCCTTTGTACTAGATGGCGTGTCTATTGTAACGCAGTCTTCTTTGTCTCTATAAATTAATAAGGTCAAGATGGTATTTTATTAATTAATTGTATACTATATACTAAAATATAGATGGCTGAGGCCATGGTGCACCAGTCCAGGCCTTTGGCGGGATATTATGCGTCTTTTTGTTTTTGTTTTATTAGTCTACAAAATGTTTTTAGAAAGATTCCAATTATAAAAAGGAGTCTTTTTGTTGATTTCGGAGTAACGGTGTGAGACGAATTGCAGAGTTCAGATTTTCTGTTCAATATTATAATATTTTATTGTGTCTAATAAATTTTAGTCGTTTATTTATGTGGGTCTTGTGTAAATTTCGCGTGAGTCTTACAAAATAAATGATAGAGATTTTATAAGACAAAATAAGACAGGGTAATACTGGACAGAAAATCTTGGTTCCGAATTACGACGATCACCCTTGTGGACAGGAACAACAAAGCCCACCTGCTTGTGTCCCCCGCCCCCACTTCTTTGGAACTAGATAATTAAGTTCAGTTCTTATCTCTTTCTCCGTCTCCTCTCTCTCTCTCTCTCCATCTCTCCCCTCACTCATCAACTTGAAAGATGATCGTCTTTTCTGGTTTAATTAATGCATGACAAAACACTTCAAGATATAATTCTTTTTGGCATATCTGCACTTGAAGAAACCAGGGACAAAACTGCGCTCTTCCTTGGCTTTCTGTACACGGTGTAAGTCCAAAGGTTGATATTTTATATGAAAGTAGAAAAGGTTTGATTTTGCTTATGCACTGGTTTTCTGTTTTGTCCTAATTATGGAAAATGGACTGAAAATATTATACTAGTGAAGAATCGGGAGGGCTATTACAATTATTACATAAAACGTGTCATCCTTAAACTGGGTAAGAAGCGATAAGATGTGTCTCGAATTCGAATATGCTAAATATGTAAACTAGATCCATTTCAGTATCATGGGATCTCAACGCATTTGTGAATTCGTAGGAATAAGTGGGTATCTTAATTATTAACAGGAAAAAAATTTCAAAAAAAGGTATATTATTTAACGCATTTGTGAATTCGTAGGAATAAGTGGGTATCTTAATTATGAACAGGAAAAAAATTTCAAAAAAAGATATATTATTTTAGTTTGGCAAGCCTCTCGAGGACTTGAGCAATGGTAGGGCGTTCCAGTGTGTTGCCACTGACGCAGTCAAGCCCAAGCTCTGTAATTTCCTTGGCAGCAGTTTTAGAGCATCCTTTTCTCTTGAGATTGTCATGCACTGCATCTCCTTTGATGTTGTAGCTACTTCGAGCCCAGTCACTGATATGCACTTGCATGCTGCTTCCTGGAAACCTTACAATCCTCTCCTTCATGATCATTTGCAGTATAATCACCCCTAAGCTATAGATATCATTTGGCTTGCTTCCAACTGCTCCTGTAAAGTTGAAGAAAAAGTTTCATTATACACCAACCAAAATGGGTCATCAATCATCTCTTCTCGAACTTACCGTCTGTCATTACTAAAGGATCAGTGTATCCAGCAGTACCAAGCTTCAGAAGCTCTCCTTCTGCGGTAACAGTCCCGAAATCCGCCAGTTTGGGAGTAAAATCCTGGTTTCACCAAGTTAATTTAATTATAAACTGATGAGTTGAAGAATTTCAAGTTACCATTAAGTTAGTTTAGTTGGTAGGAAATGTATGTCTTATGTTGACCTTATCCATAAGAAGATTTTGCGGCTTTAGATCACGATAGATGAGAGGAGGTGAGTGAGCATGTAACTCCCCCACTGCCCGTGCTGTCCCAGTCAGGATCTTAATTGTGCTGCCCCAATCAAGATCTATTGCCAAATTGTTACACAACTTTATTAAGCAAACCACAAACATCGTTACATTTATATTCAACAAAACATAGGAAAAGAGATGGAGCTCAGACTATTATAATTTATAACCTTTTACAGTATTTGGGATGCAGTCATGAGCTGTTCACTCAAAAGGCAGTTAGATTCATGTTTCAAAATATGATTTGTATTTGGAGATTACCTTGCAGTTTGCTCATCACATTTCCGTTCTGCATAAGTGGATAGACAAGGTAAAACTTGTCTACAGTCTCGCAGCAGCCAATCAGTTTAATGATATTTGGATGCCTAATTTCTCCCAGGTATTTTATTTCTGCCTGAAAACACAGGGCAGAAGATCAAATGTTACTGACTAGTAAAACACAGGGCAGAAGATCAAGTGTTAATGACTAGTAATAGGGTGCGGATTCTGGAATTAAAATAAGAATAATTCGGACCCACCATGTAATTGTCGATGGTGAAGAAAACAAGAGAATTCAAAGTGGGTCTGAGGGTTGGGTTCCACGGAAGTACTTCTTGTACTAGAATTTGGAAATGGCTAATGGGAACAAGTTTGTTGGTTCACCCCCCATAAATGGTTATTGTTTGTCATCTGTTGTTTCAATAAAAAGAGAAGTGTGTGGTGGGAATCCCCTTGACAGGTTTAACAGGGCATTTGGTCTTAATACCAACAACTAGTCCTAAAAGACAGTGAACCTGAAATGCACAAGCTAGGACATCCAAGAACAAATTCAAGAACTAAACATCTTCTTTTACTTACTTCCCACTGTGTCCTCATTTTGATTTCTACATTGCGAGAGACTTTCACAGCTACTTGTAGGCCATTAAAATGCCTCTCCTTCCTTCCACGGATGCTGCCACGGTAAACAGTGCCAAATCCTCCATAGCCAAGAAAGTTTTTGTCATCAAATCCGTCTGTATATTCAGAAATCTCCTCAAGAGTAAAAGTTATTATATTTGCAGGACCTGAAAACAAGAATTGGGAAGACAAGTTCAGCAGATGATGAAACCCATTCTGTATGTCTAAGCAACTAATTACCTATTATCGGATTAGCTGCTGTTGCATAACTTGCCAGAGACAAAGAAAAGTTCTTTAATTCGCTTAAAGAAGCAAATCAAAGAGTTAATTCAATTAAACGTCTACAAAGCTAATTTTAAGAGAGACTGCAAGTTAATACCCAAATGGACCAAGCACATTAAATGAAAGTTCAAAATTTTCCTGAAACTCATTCCAATTGGAACCTTAAGTAAGTGGTTATTTGAAACCAAGCAATCGCAGACACCTACTTAAGTAGAAGCAATAACAGTAAAGTAGTTCCCTGATGGCAATATGCATAATTACCCAGATTCGCTTACCACTAAAGGCTGTTTAATATGGTACCCAATATAATACGATAGCATAATTTCCAAAAGTTGGTGTTAGTGATGTGATGGTGATTCGATATGGATATGGTATGGAAGAGGAACATAATTACATAAAGACACAAGCAAAAGAGTGACGTCCACAGGTTTGTTCTCTGAGGCTAGTCGAGCAACGCTCCCTTTACGACGCCATAGTTTTGATCTTGATGGTAATGGGCATAACAGATTATGACAGATCGAGGGTGATAGTTGTCATTGATGGCTGTTAAAGACAAAAGGTTTTTTAAAGGTCTAATAGGAGAGGTGGTGGCGCGTAAAAATGGGCACAATACTTTCCAGTTACAAAGGTGATCCATCATCCATACAGCGTTTGTTTTCGTTACAGAGTGGTTGTGCAACGCGCCGATCACCGTCGACTCTGCAACTGAATATAAAGATGACAGTGACGGCGGCGGGCATGACGAACACGGAGAAAGTGGTTGTGAACGTAAACGCGCCGATCACCGTCGACTCTGCTACTGACTATAAAGATGACAGTGACGGCGGCGGGCATGACGAACACGGAGAAAGTGGTTGTGAACGTAAACGCGCCGACCACCGTCAACTCTGCTACTGACTATAAAGATGACAGTGACGGCGGCGGGCATGACGAACACGGAGAAAGTGGTGGAGGTGGACTAAAAACGTACAAAGAGTGGTAGCAAAGGCGGCTCGCCGAAGAACTAAAGGTTATATACAGGAAGGTTAAGGTGGCGGCGACGAGAGAAGGTAGTGAAGAGGAAGGGTATAAAGTGCAAAAGCTGGTAGTGACGGGGCTGACGGAGCAGGAGGGTAACGAGAATTTAACGTTTTTAAGTTATGAAAACGGGTGGCGGTAGTGGTTGTGATTTGTTGAAGTTACTTACCGTCCTCCACTGCGACGGGAAGTCTGGCTCGCCAGAGATAACCCCACATTTTCAAGCTGAAATTGATCTAGCACAGACTTTGATAAAGATCTGATCTTTGAGCGGTGAAACGGAATAATAATAAACAGTGATTTGAGAAGAGTCTATTTGAGTGAATAAAAGTGGGGGTTAAGACAGTTAGGATAATTAATATGAGGAGTTTAGGCTTCTAAAGTTGTTTTGTTGGGCTGGTTTCTGGCATACCGCGTGGTTTTGTGAATTTCCGGTCACCAAAAGCCTCACGGCTTTAGGAGTTAGGACAGTTTGAGTGATTACAGTTGATATGTTTTTCAACTGTATATATGATTTTTTGTAATTAGATGATGTTGTGGCCCCATCTTGACCGTTCAACTCAGCTGGTTCTCATGGATTCCAAGCCGGTTCTTCCTTCTTCTTCTTTTTTTATTAGCATATGCCACATAATCGCCACTTCTCTGCCACTAAATTGATAGTTTCTTGGTCTCTACACCTTATTTACCCTTTCGTGATCTAGGGGGTTTTGCTTTTCATCTTATTGATGTGAAGTGGCCGAGGTGTCCAATCCTACATTTGCTTTCTTTTTTCGTTTTTCTTTTTTATTTATATAAACAAAAGGGGTACAGTACCTAGTGGTGATGACTTTTGCATTGTGTTGATTGAGCAAGTCAATGGGCAGAAGAAAGGTCGGAGACAATAGCTAGAAGGCCAAGTATGGCTCAATCCAAGGTAAGATCTGTTCAAACTGTCCATCCTCTTTTTCCTTTTTGTTACTTGAACTGTGGCAATCACTTCCTAGATCTGGTTTAGCTCTTCTCTTCCCAGAATCTGCACTTCCTTTTCTGAGTATTAGCCATTCATTTCTCTTGGGGTAGTAATTAATAGTATGGTGGTCCTTGCTCCAACTTTTGCCTTCCCTAGTTTAATCACTAAATATTAGTTGAAAGTTTGTGTGTACATGTGAAAATTCAACCACATTTACCTGGTTTCGGATCTTGTGTACCTGTGTGTTGATATTTGCAGATGAACCTATTACACTATGGCTATCTGAGATTTGGAGCTTTAATTGTTAACCAGAAGCAAATATTAAGTTCCGTGAGTATTGTTTGGTTTCGCGAAAACCTGCAGCTTTTGTCTTTGGGATTTTTGTTTTCTGTCTGTCAGAGTCTCTTTCCTTTCTGGGGGAAGCAAAGGAAAAGAAAGACAATTTGTGGGCAGTTTAGTTTACAGCTGGACAACTTTGAAGTTGTGTTAACATAGTTGAGTTATGGTTTGTACATAGTTGTAGTTCTCTTAACTGCAAAAGGAATGGAAAACATATATATATATATATACTAGGGTTCTATCTTTGGCATGTTTTGCATGCTGTGTTTTTAACAGTCACAAAATCAAAATTTGTCAGGTGTTATTGCAGGGGAATTTGCCTGTTAAACCGAAACAGTTCCTTTGTTGAATGATGTGACAGACTTCCCTAACGCCTTACATTATCAACCCACCTGTGTGATCAGGGCGGGTAAGCAGGATAATCCAGCTGATTATTGAAAAAGAAAGTGAGTCCAAAGCGGACAAGTCATAACTCGAAATCGTCATTTTCTTTGTAACCTTGGCATCTAGGTTTTAACAAGTTGTTAATGCATTTTCAGTGACCACTAAGCTCACATTTCCTTAGATCTGTCGTCTTATCAATCTAATTAGGGTTGACATGAATCTGATTTCTGAGTCGCTAGATCGTATTGTACAAACACAATTCTGAAGTTGACTGGCAAATCAACTTATATAGATTTTCATTATCCAAAAATAGAATGCTTTCTAAAGGATGCCCAATCCAACTTCCCACCTCAACTTTTCACCTATTAGAATTTATAATAGAAACAATCTTTAATTTAAAAAAAAAAACAAGAAAACAAGAAAAGTCCAAGATTAGGGTATGACTTACTCGTGTCCGTGAATGTCCAGGGTTCCCGAATCACGCATCCACCAAAATGGTTCGGAAGTTAAAATCCAACGGTAAGGATGTACCAGCAAACCCACCTAGTTTTGCCACGTTTAATACTGACCGCACTAAATCATGAGCCTAGCCACTATAATAACGAACTGTTTTAGTGATTCTTAGGGCTTCAGTAGTGGCAGTTCACAGACGAGACGACTCTCTCCAAGTTTTCTGGAACTAAACCTTCTCTATAACTCTCTTTTCTCTTGCCTTCCTCTCCATCAACCATGCCTCGACGTAGCTCTGGAGGTCAGATTATTCACTGTTATGCCCCCTTTACTCTTAGATCTCAAGTTTTGTTCTTATGCGGTGCTCGTGTTTTCGCTTTTCTTTCATTTTGGGCTTGTGTTGTTCTTTTTTGTTGCTTCTGGTTTATAGTTTGTGTTTGTTTAGGAGATTCTTAGAATATGGAATTCTGGTTTAGTTTCATTTTCTGGTTTCTGAAATCCACTTGGTGTCTTGACACCATTTTACTGTATATTTCATAGTTTGATTTTATATGTTAACGTATGCTTCAAATTCGTTCCTTAATCAAACCAATATCCGCTATATTGTTTATTTTTTTATTGGTCTTTGAGAATGTCTTAGATATGTGGAATTTGGAGTTGCTATATACTAGATGGTAGTTTTTAAGCATTGAATTTGTGGTTATTTACCCCTGTATTCTGCAAAAATGGCTGTGGTTTTGACTATGAGACTAATTGAATAGCCTACGTATTTCCTTTAGAGTTTGGATTCTGTTCCTGTGGTCTAGGAAGGAAAATTGAAACTTGGCAGTTAAGAGTACATGTAGGATTGGGAGTTCGAATAATATTTGAATACTTCATAAATCCTAAATGTTTTGCAGTTATATCTGCTAATATGTAGGGCTTATTGATTTTTTTCTTTCATTTCTTGGTTGTTGTATTACCATGTCTTGATGTTATGCTTTGTTGTTTACTGCTAGATTTTCTATTCAAGTCTAGATGTGTTATGTGATCAAATATTATGCAGGAAGACCAGCTGCTAGGCCAGCCCCTCGTCAAAGCCCACCACCTCAGCCGGGTATCACTTTAATTTATGTGCTTAGTTGCGAAGCATACATTTTTATTCACATACATAAGAGTTTTTATGTTGCACCATATATAATCTGCCTCATTATGATAGTTGTTATAAGTTCGTATTCAATGATAACCATTAGCTTTTGCCTGTACCAAAGTTATTTTATTACCTTTTCAGTTCACCATGCTCCTCCTCCTGCTCCTGTTCAAAGTGGCGGTGGTGGAATGCTCTCTGGTATTGGTTCAACCATAGCTCAAGGTACGTGGAGAAAAGATTGCTTATGTAACTGGAGTGAAATTTCTGCTTTTCATTTTGTTTGTTGATTCTATATACCGTATCCGGTTCAAATGGCAGCAAAATCTGAAGTAACTGTTTTACTCCTGTTATCCACTTTCAGGCATGGCTTTTGGCACTGGAAGTGCAATGGCACATAGAGCTGTGGATGCAGTATTGGGTCCACGTGCCGTTCAACATGAGACTGTTGTCTCTGAGGCTGCCGTTGCTGCTCCAGCTCTTACTTCTAGCAGTATTGGTGGTGCTGATGCATGCAGTGTTCACTCAAAGGCATTCCAAGACGTATGTGAACTGATTATTTTCTCTAGTTGTCTACAAAGCTTCCTAGAATTGGACTTTCAGATTGATATTTTTATTTATCATTTTTTCTGCTGAGTAAAATGTTGAGTATGGGATTAATAGGCAAGGTCTAACTTTTACCTTGTAATCCTTTTTTAACTCTAATTGGCTGTCTTTATGTGACTACTGTTTGACTTTTTATTGTCAGACACGTCTTAGGGAGTGCATGAATGCACAAATACATGATAATTTTGTCATGGGATTATTACCTTCCTTGATTAGATGAGTATTTTTTGTATCAGACTTATCTGATTATTTTGGGATCTCAATCTAATATAACTTCTTATTTCTTTTGTCTAGTTAGGTATCTTTGTGTTACAAAGATCGAGTGTCTTGTCTTATCCTTTCTATACATCCACATGCACTTTTATTTCATTTTGTAAACTGCAAATGGAATTCACTAATATACTGTATGAACCTGTTAGTAGGACTTCTCCATGTAGTTGTATGAAGAGCGATCTGATGATATTGATGTACTGAAATTTGATAATGATAGCCGATGGAGATGAAGTGATTTAGTACTGTAGTGTTTGTTAGATTGTAAAATTGCATTTTACGGATAAAAGGTTCATTTTTCTATTAAATAGCTTTTTGACTTTAAAGTTCCTGTCTTCTATGCAGTGTATCAACAATTATGGAAGTGACATCAGCAAATGCCAGTTCTACATGGACATGCTTGCTGAGTGCAGGAAGAATTCAAGCTTGAGTGTCTAAATTATTTCTTCTTGTGCAAATGGAGCATAAGGTATTTGGCCTTGGATGGTGATGAAGCAGTTCTCCATCCATAATTGAGTTTTTATGGAATAATTGTTTTGGTGAACATTGATCAGTACTCATCAAATTTTAAGGGGGTTTAACCGAGTACTTTACTTGAAAATTTGCTTCCTTGCTACCTAATTTAAACTTTTGTTCCTTTGGTCTCTTATGCTGTGATTTACATAACGATGGATCATTCTGTCATACTTTAGATCAAATCCTCTTCCTTGTAGGAAACCAGCTGGTATGATCATATACTCACCAGGTGGGTTTTTATTTTATTAAACTATACGTTTTGATGCTTCATAATCCTAAAATGTTGAGTTGGTATTTGGGCTCTGTTTGTTAATACAATGGGTCTACGGATCAGCTCCTACAAATGATTTGTTGAGGTATTACGGAGTTGAATGTTGGCATTTGTGGAATAAGTCTTGATTTTATATGATTGCTTGTTACTTAATTTGGATACAGAGTGACAATTGTCAATACATTTATAGGCTTTAGTATTGGTTTGAGATATATGTATTAGCGGCATGAGGGTGGTGATTACTTTAGGTTTCATAAATAATGGATTAATGCTAAGAACATAGGAAGTATCATTAGCTCTTCCTGTATATAGAAGGTGATCAAAATACAGAAACATGGAAAGTGTGCTTTTGTCTGATTATCCAACTCAAATTGAATAGTGAAGTAGCAGTAATAAGAACAACCATTTGGATATAACATTTCAACAAAGAATGATTTTTTTTTATATTTTTGGTTTATGTAATGGATTTATTGTTAAGCGAACATTACCAAGCGAACGGCATTGTGCTCTGAAATATTAGTAATTTTTCATCTGCAGAAGGAAAGTCACTGTAAGAGAGTTTTTGGTTTTTGGAGAAGAGAGAGTTGAATGAACAATGTATACCAGACAACAATAATTTACTTTCTTTCTAAAGAAAGTGTGCTCAAATAGATGCTAAGTGAGAATGAAATTTTATCAAGTCATGGTTGAGTGAGATTTCTAGCAGAACTGAACAATAGAGTTAATAGTAACTAACTCGGCTGCCAAGCTCTGACATAACTGGTGGTGGGTACTTAGTAATTTTTAGCACAACATCAAGTCTGAATGAGCCACGAACAAAAGAGGGAAAGGCATTCCAACCAAATCACTACTTATTTACATAACTTTTTCTTATTATTACTTAGTTGTCATCATCATAATCTGCCCTTGAGAAAGTTGGTGCACAATTTCCTCCACGCCACTGAGTCCGGCTCTTTCCCCACCAAATTCACCTTGACCTCCTCAGCAAAAGAGTGCTATAGATCATAAGAATTACAACTTGTTCACTTGATTGTAAATTTTAGAGCTTGACTGATGAAGAATTGCTTACCTCAATAAGATTTCGAGCTGCAAGACGACCAATGAGATGGTGGAGAATGTCCTTGTTGTACTCTGGATGACCTTGAATCCCCATTATGTGGTTCCCACACCTGAATATCTCGATCCCAGTCTTATCAGACCACGCAACAACCTCTGCTCTGGGAGGGAGTTCGCGGATCTACACACAAATGACTTGTAAGATAACCCACCACCCTTCGTCTCCGTAATTCCAATCTCTTTCACTTTAGATGGAAAAATGGAACTAACCTCATCTTGATGGCATTCGATCACAGACATTGAGGTTGGGATTTTGAGTGATGAGAACGTGTTTGATGATGTGAAATGAATGGTTGTGACGCCTATGTCCCACCCTGAGATTGCACGTCCAGTTTTTCCTCCCAATGCACGGCCCAGTATCTGAGCAATACCCAAAAGGTACCGAATCAAGTTATAGACCTTTTTCATCTTCCCTAGAATGCGGTACAACAAAGGTATAGAAAAGGGATACAAGGAAAGCAATATCTCACTCACTACCTCCACAAGCAAAACGCCGAAATAAAGGACTAAATCGAGACGTATCTCCCAAATAGAACTAGGCAGGTCCTATCATCAACAAATCACGTCACCACCATACCATTTTCTTGTATTTTATTAACTAACGATGAGATATTACAAATAATAAAATATATTATTCTTATAAAATAATAATATTCCATCCATTTAACTAACGTACCCGCCTTTTCTTGTTTGTTGGTCTTTCATGAACCTGTGCGTGTCTTTGTCTGAGTGCGATTAGTTAACCACATCCCGACAAACCTTTTGTTATCCTACTGAAGTAAATAAGAACATTGAACAAACAAATGGCGCTGTTGGCTGAATGTGTAACTCGATTTTTAACTCACTCAAAACTCGACGCTATACAACACCATAAAACTACCAACTACTGAGAATTGTTAGTAATCTTAAATCACCCAAGCGCCGAAAAGTCGGTCTGCGCATATGCCTGAAAAGCGTACAAACCATGTGATTCCGAGACGACACTCCACCTGTAGGCCTAACGCACGAACAACCCTCGTTTCCACTTTAGTTGGAAAGCGGTGGGAAATCAGATCGTGAATTAGTGATGGTCAAATCACGTCTGACAGAGTACGGCCGTGGGACCACTTGCACTCATTTTCACTTAGGACCACTAAATTACCACTTTGCGGGCTATTTTTGTCCGCATTGACGTAAATATTGCTAACTGACCTGATAAAACATAGTTGTCACCTGGCAACTTCTGAAAGCCAACTACTAATTTCTATAACTTTAAACAATTTATTATTACCATTTATTTACGCAGTAAGCCCTGACGCGGGACTTCTGATCATGGAACGATCAAACTTTCGTATGGACCATTTTGCCCTTCTTCAAGAACAGGCAAGGTCTGTGTCACGAAAGCATAAGTTTTCCTCCCAAGCGTTTCTATCAAAAAGCTATTTTCTGAAGAACCCAAAATCTTACTGGCAAAAAATGAATTTGAAAAACGAACATAAACCCAGTTTAATTTTATATAATTATTAATTAGACAAGAGGACTAATACCTGGTGCCCAAAGCAAATGCCCAGAATCTTTTTCTTCATGGCATCGAGTTTCTTCAATAGGATAATGAGCTTGCAGATCCACGGATCATTTCCGTGAGCATCATTGCAACTCCCGGTGATCACAAACCCATCATAGGATTCAATCACGTCGTCTCGGGGAAATTCCCCGCAAGCCACCCGGTAAACGTCCCACATCTCGTCGGCCTCCGACAGCATTCCGAGGAACACCCCAAAGTACCCTCCATACTTCTTCTTCACGTACTCCGAGTCCTCTGCGCACAGCAGAACAGCATATCTCTTCCCCTCCATTTCAAAAGACTCTTATCTTTTGCCTCCTAAATGATTGTTTTCCGAAGAAAAACTGAAGAGGAGAGACAGAAAGAGATGGGAGGCTTCTCTCTCCAGAAGAACAGAGAAAACTGAAAACAAACAGAGAGAGAGAGAGAAAAAGGGTTTTTCTGTGTTTCCTTCTCTCTCTGCTTGCTTTTGTCTTCTGTTTCTGTCTGAAACCAGGCCACGGGGCTTCATATAATGGCGTTTATATACAGTTTTGAGGATGTTCTCGGGTTATGGAGGTTCTTACTTTAAAGTAATACGTTATGGCCCCTAATAATTTCGCTATTAATGATTTTGCCCTCCGTCAACTTTTTTTCCTTTTTATTATTGGGCTTCAACAAATCCAACGACAACCATGGCTGATTGAGGGCAATAATATAATCTGTTTGGATTGCAGAGGAGATCTGTGGATTTCAAATCTCTTGTTCAATATTATGATGTTTTATTGTGTCTAATAAATTTCAGCCGTTTATTTATGTAGATCTTGTGTAGGCCCTGTGTGAATTCCTCATGAATTTCATAAAATAAATGGTTGAGATTTTATGAAATAGAATAAAACAGAGAATTACTAGACAGAAGATCTTAGTTCTTCTCCGTGGTGCTTTCCCTAACTTGCTTCTTATTTACAATTCTCATTCTTAATTATGTATATTGACCTTGTAGTTAATTGTTTTCCTTACACCGTTTGCTACCAAACTTAATGGAGTTACGTCTCTCCGAAGAAAGAAACACGGTACAATTTTAACGTGTACTCCATTACAAGGTTCATGTCTGATAACATTTTCTGACAAACTCGGAAACAATTCCATAGGAGAGGAAGTGAGCTTTTATGGTTAAAGACACGGGAATGTACATATTATATCAATCAAAATCGACCTAGAGAAAGGCAGGATGGCATGAAATTTTGTTTCCAGGTCCTATGGCTATCAGTCACATTCTGTTTTTTCCCAACGTTATGAATTTATTTTTAATCATCTACACTAGTTAATCTACAACATACCTACTGGAATTACACATCAAATCCTCTATACTCTATAACATGTATTAATCCTGTGCCAAGTTATCTCAACCCTCTATTTATAAGGGTCTTACATAAATGAAAAGTTGGGATAACTTGGCACAAAGTTACTATAAATTATGGGGTATAAAAGATCACATCCCCTGAAAATAGAGCTTGAATTTCCTATTTAATTTTATAGAATCTTATTATATTCTATAATTTTAACAAAATAAATAAGCTGAAAATCTTTCCCCTAGAATCGAGGATTCCATTGACAGTAAAACAGTAAAAGGAAGTTAATACGTCAGCCAGATCCAGCTGCGCTTCAGAAGAGAATCTTATATGTACGAATTTGTGTGCGCAGATTTCTTTTTATCTTTTGTCTTTTTCGCTTATCAGAATTTAATAATAATATTAATATCAATAATCTGTATTCTGCGGCCTCCGCCCTGCAGCTTCTGGTGCAGTACGTGGAAGTTGTCACGTGATATTCCATCACGTAGCTGGGGTCACGTGAATAACTTCTTCCAATGGACACCGCACACGTGTATACCACGTGACGTTTTCACAAATTTCAGATTCTGTGTCTATTTAAATCACCGTACCTTTCTAATCCTTTTACATTAAAAAACAAACAAATAAAGAAGAAAACCAAAAAGAAAGTTCTAAAATCATATATATGTACTATGATTTTTTTTTAGAAGTAATGTCCTATGAATTTGTAATAGGTATGGTGAGCAAATTTTGTTAAGAAATTGAGGAGAGATTCAATCTCATGCACAATGAGATAAATACAAAATATTTTTGTTTGATTTTTTGATAATATAAAATCAATTTAAATTCTATAACATAATTAA
>JANIHY010000210.1:57753410-57772863 GCA_027479065.1 Erythroxylum brevipes
GTGTATAAGAAATTAAAGTGAAATAAATTATTGTGATTCATAAATTAATTTGTAATGTATAAATATATTTTATCTTCTAAAAATAAAAATAAAATATTTTTTTAACAAATTAGGTATTGGAATGGAATGGACCTTTATTTTGAATAGCATATAGGGAAAGACCTCTTCTTGCATACTACTTTCAACACAATTCATTATTTTAGAAAACCGGAGACTTATTGAGAAGCAACTTTTATAGATGTACGTATGTATTTGGTCATAGTAAGAATGTCACTAATTGATCTTCACATGTTGAGTCGACCACTTGATGATAATGCTGAAATAAGCACACGAAGTACCCTTTTGACAACAACACGTCTAGGAATCCATTTAGCCAATGTAATTTGTTCTCAACCCAAATCATTTTGTGGACCTGAAATAACTTTTTGACGTTCAATTCTGATTAAGAAGTTGGGCCTTTAAATGTTATATTGTTTTTTGTACATTTGTGGGCTTTGGTATCATTCTCGATTCAAAGGTAGGAACTCTAGTTTAAATGTCTTTTCAAATTAGATATGACTAAAATTATTTAAATGATGTAGTAGTACTCTTTATTCAATTTATATGAATCTATAGTACATTAACCTTCAGAATAGTGGTATTCAGAAGTCATGAGTGATGGGTAATCTAAGGTTTATATAGAGTGCATCTGAAATTTTACATGTCTTGACTTTATTGGTTAACTCCATACGTTATAGGTTAACAAGAAGGCAATAAGTTAACGGTACAAGGGGTCCCCTGTGCTTATACTTGTAGTCTTCATTATATTACAGTGACTTACTGACTTCAAGTCGATGGATCATATAAAATAAGCTTTGTTGGAATCACGATGAGATAAAAAGTGGGTTTAATCTCGCAATACAAGATAGAAATTCTGAGAGCATAATATCATACTGCTGTGTAAGGTCCAAAAATTTTTAAAGTAAAGCCTGATGTTTCTCACGAGTCTTTGAGAATAGTAAGATATCGTCAATGTAGATTAACCAAAGGTCAATCTAAGGAACGAACTTGTATTCCCTGCACTCATTGGATAAGAAAACTCAAGGAATGAAGGATAAGAAAATCATTCAACAAATGTCAAAGTTTGTTGGTTTGGAATATATTCTATGGCTATTCCTACGAATTTGGTTATGACAATTCATTCTACTCAGAGTCTCCATCCAAGTCAACATGGCTACCTTCACTTTGGCCTTCTCTTCTTCTGCCAACATTAATTCATGGATTCGACTCAGATCAGAGACTTTGTTTAGTAGCAAAGAATGGCTTGTCCAATCCATCTAAGGAGCCTGCCCATAATGTGAATTGAAAAAACACACCCTTTGTGGCTTTGGATGAGTCAACTTGGCCACGTGAAGACCATCTTATCTTGCCCAAACCAAACCAACTTTATTAGTCTGCGGTAAATCCTTGGCTTTGAATGAGTCAACTTGGCTATGTGACAATCTGTCGTCTCTCACGCTAGAATATCTTATCTTGCCCAAACCAACTTTATTAATCCGCGGTAAATCCTTGTAATCCAATTTGTCTATGCCTTTTACGTGATGGGACTGGGGCGGTGCAGAACAATCCAAGTCCTGTAATATGGATTTGTAAAGCAACTTTTACTTCAGGGAAAAAGACAATCAAGTAGAGAAGAAAGGTGAAGAAACCAATGCTTAATATATCCCAAGTAGAGTTTGTTTATTGCAAAAATGTAGTTACTTTTTTATCTTTTATTTTTAGCTGCTCACAAGATGTCCTAAATGTAGTTATTGGAAAGGGACAATCTTGACTATGGTTGTCATTTTTGTACTACGAGATAATGTTGAAGAAACTCCGCCTTATGATCTTCAGCAATGCTTTAAGATTCGGTCCAATCATGTAAAGTAGAGACTTTGAAGTTTTTTTTTTTTTTTAAAGAGGAGAAAGGAAACTAGTGAGGGCTAACGCCTCGAGAATGCTACTGATCGCTGATCATTCTGGAGCAACAAACGTAATCTTGGGGCTGGGTTCTCCCAAAGAGACCATCGAGTCATAGTTGACGAACCCTGCTTAGCGAAAAAATCTGCACAGTAATTACTAATTAGCTTCACGAAAAATATGCTGGAGAGAGCAACACCAATCTTTTGCAATTAATGTCCTAATATCCTCAACCAGAAAAAACATAGGGTGAGAATAGGGGCAAGAAGTCAGCACCAGAGTCACCACATCTTGGGAATCAGACTCAACAACAACCCTTCGGTAGCCACAATCCCATGCCAAAGTTAAACCATGCCTTGAACTTCAAATCAACCAAAAATCATCAACTCAAACCTTACAAAATTTAATATAAATATTAACAAACATAACATAGTGATCTAAAGACAACATAATTATCTTTAGATTCAGATACAGATTAAACTAGAAGGTTGAGATTTTCCATGCATGTGATGACGATCGTAGTCGGCTTTCATCATTCCGTAAGGATTAAAATAGCTTTTGAGATATCACCTCCAGAAATTCTAAAGACCTCCAAATCTTCATTATCTATTTCTTCATCTAAAAGAATAAAAGTGATTAACATCCCATCGTACTTTTCCTTTTTCTTAATTCATTAAAGTCCTAAGGATAATTAAGAGCTGTATTTAGCGTTTCATTATCATGAATTGGCAGTGGATTTTGTTCATATACTGCCCATTCTCAAGTTCCTTCATATTCAAAATCAGTAAGCTGCAACCCAAAAATCTATTTTGCAACTTTCAGAGTCCTACGATTTATTGCTAAAGTGTACTCGTAATAAAGTAATTACACTTTCAGGCAATTGATAACAGAAAATTTGAGAAAAATCGATTTACAGAAAATTTGAGAAAAATCGATTTCTAGTTTTTGTCCAATATATAGAGATGATTTTCGGTCCTTTCGAGGTCACATCTCAAGTCACTTTTTTTTTTCCTTCACATAGATTGATGTAATATAGGCATCGACTTGATTTCTTAACTTAGTGGATCATGTCAAATTGCATTGGAATCACGACTCCGCGCCAAGTGTTAAAGGTGGCGAAATATTTTTAAGGACACAACCTGTCCAACAATAACCTTTGATTCGGTCGAAAACTTGAGATAAGTCTTCCCTAGAATTTCTGGAATATGCAATGATAACTTAGTTATATATCTCCGATTAAACGTATGTATGTTAAGTAACCTTTTTTATCACAATAGTTTTAGTTATTGTATGAGACCAATTTAATTGATTTTATATATTTATATAATACACCCCCTCAATTGAAAGCTCATTAGATTTGAAACTTGCACAAACTCACTTTACCTTGTGTTTAATAATAGGTAGGTGATTGGATTTGAACTCATGACTACTTGGTCGCAAAGGCTTTGATATCATGTTAAACGACCGTTTCACCACAATAACTTAGCTGTTGTGTAAGGTCAACTTAATTGGTTTTATATATTCATTAACAACACGAAAAGGCAAAAAATGAAAAAATGTGAAAAATACTTGATTTTGGTCTTCGTAACTTCAAACGAAGCTGAAAAGAGGGCAAATCCACTGCCGTCTTCACGAGAACTACTCATTGGGACACGGGTAAGGTTTTTCTATAGTTTTATCAAAACATAAGCTCTCTTAATGGGTCAAAGAATTCTTATTCTTATGATTGATATATATGAGCAACTACAAGAGACCTTAATCTTTATATATAGCATCAATATTGGACTTCCACATTACAAAATCGATATGTATTTGGTCTATACTGATCGGGGTCCGTTCTCTACATGAATTTCGACCCATTGACTTAGATTATTTATTGAGTCATTTTATTATCTTGATTTAAATCAAATTGTGTAACTTAACTGATAAATTATTAAAAAAAACCAAAAAATGCAATTAAATATTGTCCAATTTTAGAGAAAGGACAAAATTGTTGAACATTTTTCTCCTTGGACAAGTATTAATTGCAGTTTTGACTCTAGTTTAAAAACTCGGTTAAGCCACGCTACTGAATTAGTCAACTAGGTTTAAAAACAAAACATTTTATTCAAAGATAATGAAAGTCCATCATTATGTTCTGTAAGGCTTTCGATACCGAAAACTATCAAATACATGTGTCATGTGTGACACAGATCCAATACAAATGCGTATACCTAATACCTTACTAACATGAATGAAAAAATAGAGTGTGACAAACTAAGATGATACCTTTATAATCTAAATTATATCATCTTCGTTTGTAGGTCTCAATTTCTCTAAATTTATGTTAAACTGCATTAGAGAAATCATGTGTTCTCTCACCAGAGAAACATTAGAGAAAACTTATTTCCTCTCACCAAATGTTAAACTACATTAGAGAAAACCTTATGATCTTTAATTGAATGCTAAACTGTATTAGAGAACCTTTATAAGATTGAAAACTTATATCTTCTTATGCCATGTTAAATTTATGGATATTCGTATAAAATTGTATGTATTTAAATGTCATAAGCACAAAGTCAATTTATATATATGCCCAATGACCTTTAAATGCTTAACATCGATAAAAATTTTAAGATATTTATATGTATTATGACAATATATGATAACATGTATTACCGAGGATAAACGATAATCATTTTTATTGATGAACCATTATACTGTCATTGTAATATCACATTTCCATACTAAAGATTAGAACCCTAGATTTTAGTTATTGAGAAAATAGTAATAAGAGAGTAGAAAAATGCATTTCATGCTTATGTATAATGTTAGTACTCATACATGTGAATTTGAATTTTTGCACACATCAAAATGACTGTACATGTATTCATTGACAATTGCCGGGTATAATTGATCTATAAATGTGATTATAATTGGAATTGTGAATTATTTGTATTGAAAATTGATTTTTGAGAGTATAAGCATTGATTTAGAATTTTTTGTGAAATATGAAAATTTTCTGAAATTTAAGGATATTTTAGGACTAAGAAAATTGTCAAGTGATAAAACGATTGTCAAATAGTAGTAGAAATAAGAGTCGAATGATAATGGAAATTTTTATATGTGACATTAAGATTTAATGACATATGTCATTGAAAAATGAGAGATAAGTAGAGTAGAAATCGGAGACAAATGGACTAGTTAATAAAAGAGCCAATTGGAAACCACTAAAAGGGTGACAAGTGACACCCACTCACAAATTTCTCTTAAATTAAAGACCATTTCATGGTCTTTCAAGTGCCCATTCATGACATATGCTTCTCTCATCTCGATTTTCTTCATTTGCTTTCTTTCCATCTACGACGCTCTCTTCTCCCAAACATTAGTGATGAACCTTGCTCTTATCCTTCACTTGCTACTTCCAGTTTTGATTATCTTTATCATCTTATCACTAGAAAACCTAACCTACTCCACCTCCATTTGTGATGATCGAACATGTTGGAAGGAGCTAGGGTTAAAAGAGATATTGAAGATTTTGAAGAATATCGAAGCTAAATAAGTAAGTTAAACATTGTTCTTCATGGGTTGTGTTAAATGAAGCATTTATGATGATAGTTAGAGGTTAATAACATGAAATGATGTTTTGTGCATGTATGCATCGTGGTTAATGAAGAGTATGTAAATTTCTTGCTTTTATATATGCTTGATGAGTAAAGATTTATAGAGATGTTTTAGAGGTTGAATGATCATGACAAAGAGTTTTGTATAGGCTAGAATGTTGGTGAAGAAATGAACATATATATGTATACATATTGATGTTTTGTTTCATATAAATGCTAAATAATGGGTTAAGAGTTGTTTTGTGGATGATTGATGTTGTATATGATGAGTAAGAAACTATGAGTTAAGTTACATATATTTTAAAGATGGATTGGTTGTGAAAAGGATGTTTTAATGAGAATTGGAGGTTGATGAATAGGTACATGACATATCTTGTTTTTGGGTTAATGATCAAATTTAGATCATACTTTGTTGATGAATGATATTGAGATGAAATGGAGTTGAGAATGAGAAGTAAATGAAGTAGAAAGTGGTGATCTTTGTACAAGTTATGTTAGGTGTGAAATCTAGAAAGTTTGAGGATGATTGATTGGAAAATGTTCACTAAGTATGCCTTAGTCTTTTAGCCATAATTTTTTTTCTAGTTATCCAAATGAGATGATTCTTGATTTAGATTAAACTAGAGACGTAAAGCTACATTTATCATGTAGAAGTCAAATTCAAATTCTATCTAGAAGAGTCTCAAAATCTGACCTAAAGTTGAAAAACTAGGTATGCATCTGTGAAAGTTCGCCACGGTGGACTTGAAGGTTTTGACTAGGAAATCTTTCAGGTAAAGTTTACCGCGACTAACTCTAGGTTTCACCACAGTGAACTTGTAAAAATTTTGTAAGAATTCCTCCCGGGAGGGGTTCGTCGTGGCGAACTTCTGGAATTCGCCATGACGAACTTTTCTCTACACTGAACTTGTTTCGGTATTTTGGGTATATCTTGTACTGTAGTTATCCAAATGGAATTATTTTTAATTTTTAGTAAACTAGAGACAAAGGGATACAAAATATTTTAATAAATAGAATTTTAATTCAGTCTCTAAGACTTTCAATTTCTGGATGGAAATTGAGAAGAAGGTATTGTTTCACAATGAGAACAGTCCGAAATTGTTTATAATAAAATGTTCAGATTTCTAAATCAAATTGAATGATGTTAGTGTCATTAGAAACATAAGAGATAGAAAGACAATTGTCATAGAGGATGTTTTCCAAAATTACTTCATTTTCATTGTACAATTGATCATGCATTGTAGACCCGGAGATGTGTTTTAGGAAGAATTTAGATTTTGATCAAATGAGTTGTGAATTAGGATTCTAATGATTTTATTGAGGTATAGACCATAAGTATACATGGTACTTATGTGATATTGGGAATATGAATGTTTACGTGATGAGAATGGTAGAGCGATACCCGGAATTATCATGAACGTGCATTGTACATATTCCATATACACACGTGTGCATAAATGAATGCTTATAATTGTGCAAATATTAATGTATGTGTATATTATGTGTATTGCATAATTTTGATGTGTAGGATAAACATTTGCATTCAAACATTTCTAGATCATTGAAGCTAGTGCTAATCTGGAGCATATTGTGAGTAACCTAAACAGTTTCTCTCAATTAATTGTTTACTTTAAAAATATGTTTTAAATGATGATATGAATGCGAATTGATTTTGTGTTGATGCCGAACAATGAAGGTCCAAGATTTAATGCATGTATGTGAATTTGAAGAAATACTTGATACATGATTTGATTGTTGAATGCCGGACCACGGCTCGAAGATGAATGTGAAATTGAATGTGAATCTGAAAGCTTGTGATAAACTGAAATTACATGAATGTGATGCATCCCATTACATGAATGCATGAAACATAAAGGCAATTGTGACCAGAGTCGTCACCGAAAATAGCTTAAAACTCAGAATGTGAAAAAGAGCCTAGAGCTTAAAAAGTGTATAAGAGCCAAAGGCTCACTATGTAAAATGAACCTTGTATCCCTAATAGATAAGGGAGAGTTATAAATGAGCTCGGTATTCATAATAGATATGGGACAGTTAGGCATTGGGTCACAACAACGTAATAATTGAAAAAGTATCACATGAGCATTTCATATACATTTTAATAAGTATGTTTGATTGTTTGAAATGCAAAATTACCTTACTTGTAAGTGAGAACGTGACATATGATGAATTATGTTAAATGCAAAGATGTGAATTACATGTTACATGTATTAATATGTTGCATGACTTGAGTGAACCATCGATGATGGTTACCTCATTAAGTTCACAAAACTCATCTAAAATTTGCAATATTTTTCAGACCCTGAAGAGTTACTCCGTTAGATAAATGGGAGTATACAATGAAATCGAGTAAGAGATTGAGGTCAGGATTAGTTCGCGCCTGCAATCATTTTCTTTATTTTTGTATCAAATAGAGTTTCCACAATTATTGTAACTTGTGTATTCGAGCATTTCTGTTGTGTAATAACTTTCCAGATTGGAGATGTTTGTAAATGATTTTGTAGTGTAATAAAATTATAACTACAAGTACTTTGTATTTATAATGGGCCTAAATGGCTATTGAAATTCGGATGATTGTATTACTGTGATTGAAAAAGTTGTTGATTAAAACGAGCCCGATTTGGTGATTGATTTCTGCGTATGCATTTGATATTTTTGAAAAAAAAGTTATACTGAGTTTTTGACAGATTGACTTTACTAGCACACCACTTTGGCGGGATGTGCACTCAGATATCACTCAGATTGTTGAGTACGTGTCTAGTGAGAGTGGGGTGCTACAGTCATAATACATCAAATATATAAATGTACATGGAGCAAATATAACGATCCCCTAACTAACAGTGTCTAAGGACGTTAAAACACTCATACCATATACTTGTGTCACAAACATAAGTGGGCGAAGTCCTTTAATTAAAGGATCAACTATCATTTCCTTAGTCCTTAAATGCTCCAAACCTTGATGTCACCTTTTTGTACCAACACTTTTATAACCAAATAATTGACTTTTAAATATTAAGACCCTGTGATATTCTTTGTTGTTATTAAACAACCTAACAAGAAGATTACCACAGTATAACCAAATGGGTTTAGCCACTAAATCAACCAGAGACAACTCAAAAATTAAGTTAATGAGCTAAACTGTCTATGAAGTAGCCTTATAGCATGCACTCTGCATGCATAGTCGAGAAAGTTACTCATGTCTACTTGATACATTTCTACGACATTGTATCATCTACAAACTTAAAATTGTAACTTAAGTAGATTTTTGATCATCCGGACACATGGCTAAAATCTGAATATAAATTCCCTACAAGGTTTAGTCTATTGACTTTTCTATATGTCAACATATAATCCTTAATTCCCTTTAGTATCTCAACACTTGCTTGACTACATTTCAATGGTCTACATCTGGGTTAACCAAATATTGACCAAATAGTCAAATGGTGAATGTAATGTCCATCCTAGTCTATAGCCGAGCATATATCAGGCTATCAACTGTACTAGAATACGGATCATTCTTCATAAGGAAAAGTCTCATTTTCCTTAAATTTAAATTTTGTGACGCCTTTATGCTATTAAAGGTGCATATAAGGGAGCAGTGCCTTTGTTGGAAGGTAGAAGGGTGAAATAGAGAGAAGAATGTATCACTCAAATTTTGGCTTTATGACCCTTGAGAAGATTTGTTAGTTCCCAAGTATCGTTCTTAACAATAGACTTGATTTTCTCATACATAACTTGTTTCCATCTTTTGCCTTTTATGGCTTCTTCAAAACTTAACGGCTAGCCGTTAACAAAGAGGCAATATAAATCAAGAGTTACTTATTTAGTTTCATCATAAAGATCATCAAAACTTCTCATTATTCTTGGTCCTTCATTTAAGTTTTCACCTTGATTATTGGGAGTGGGTGAAGGAGACGAAGTTACATCTTATGTTGGTGCTATGACTTCTTCTTCACCAACAAAGTATGGAATTAAGTCATAGTTGTTTTTTTCTTTTCTTTCCCGAGTCCATGCTCCATGTTCATCAAATTCTACATCGTGACTCATCACTACCTTGCCATTGCTTGGGTTGTACAATTTATAACCCTTTGAGTTTGTGTCATAGCCAACAAAGACATGATTAACCCTTCTATCATCAAGCTTGCCTCTCTCTTATTGCGGGATGTGCTTGTAAGTAATGCACCCAGACACTCTCAAGTGATTCGTGCTAAGTTTGTGTCCACTCCATGCTTCTATTGACATACGATCCTTAATACTTGATGTGGTGATTGATTAGTTATGTAAACTACATAAGAGACAGCTTTAGCTTAAAACTCCTTAGGCATATTCTTAGCCTTCAACCTGCTTTGAGTAATATTAATAATTGTTTTATGCTTCCTCTCTGCGACACTATTTTGGTGTGGTGATCTAAGGACCGTTAAAGGAAGTCGAATTTCATGAGCTTCACAAAATTCATTGAAATCTATTGAGGTAAACTCACCTCCTCTATCAAACCCCGAAGCCTTGATTTTATAGCCACTTTCTTTTTCTACAAGAGCCTTGAAGTTCTTAAATGTAGCAAATGTTTTAGACTTTTGTTTCAAGAAGTAAATTCATGTCTTTATACTAAAATCATCAATAAAGAGGATGAAATAATGTTGCCACTAAATGATGATGGATTAATAGGCCCACAAACATCAATATGTACAAGTTGGAGTGGCTTGGTTGCTCTTGACATAGTCTCCTTTAAAAAACTCTTCCTTGCATGCTTGCTAAGAAGACACGAGTCACAAATTTAATTGGGATGGTTGATTAAGTGCATCCTTTTAACATGGGAAAAGTCTTATTTTCCCTAAATTTAAAATTTGTGATGCCTTTGCTCTTCGAAAGGTGCATAGAAGGGAGCAGCCTTCACACAAGTCCAGGTCTATCGTCTTGGAACAAAATCTTTCCTTAAGCCGCAATTATTGCGTTGAGTCATAAAATGGATAAAAAGCTAGTCATTCGCATCATGATCTCGTGATAGATGCAAAAGTTACGACTTCCAATAAAAGACATCGAATCTTCCATTATGATAACCAGTTGAGTCTTACTGTCTACTTAACGTTCTGGGCAAATTCTACATTGATTATGTGTTTCTGTGGCCTCGCCACTTGTAGAGCTCAACAACATTTGATTTTCGCTTGGAAGATTATTTACAGAACGACATGGAAAGAGGGAGGGGAAAATAAGGATAGCTTCTGGAAATCTTCTTCTTCTTTTTCTTTCTTTCCAATGACTGGAATGGAACTCAAAGGCCATGACTGTCACTTGCACACACTGTTTCTAATACTTGATTGCGCAATTACTTAACTAATTTATCTTGACAGTTGGTCTGCTAAAGTTGACAAAGTCATTGAGAACCAAACTTATGGAACAGATGTAGATGAATCTGTCCACTTGTGAAAAGAACATTGTCTACTCGAACGTTTCTGCATTTACAAAGGCATGTATTTAGGAGTTCCATCATGTACTCTCAACAATTTTTTGGGCCATTTTATTACCTTTTTTTTTTTTCATATTAGCCATGTCAAGTTTGCCTCAAGCGCAGAGCAAGTTGCAAAATGGATGCAGCTGGCCCTGCGTCTTATATTTGACTTTCCTGAACTTTCTTCTGATCCTGAGAGGATATATTCCATAATGGGCAGCGATAAAGTAGAACAGAAAAAGGTCAGATGAGCCATATCAGTTATAGGACCTGATAATGTCAATATGGATAAGGAACCTATTCTTTTATGGCTATATATAGAGATTTCTAAATACGGTAATAGACATCCAATTATGGAAAGGAAACAAGAGGAAGAGAGGTCTAACATGAAAACAAGAGTTTGTTTACTAGCCAAGGATGACTTGCCTGTTCCAAGGAATTGGGATTGTGTTCAAAAACCCTTTTCTGGGTCTTCAGGCAAGTTGCCTTGGCTAGCTTGACAGGCTCTTCTTTGTCATGCTAGGCCTTCTCTTCTTCCCAACAAACGACTTCAGCTTGGTTTTAGACACCATCAAATCTCCTCTTTTTTTGGGAAATAATTACATTTTCTTCTATCATATGCTTTTAATTCATAACGGACAGCTACCTATTCCACTTCATTACCTACAGTTCTTGTTGCTTTACCAGGGTAGGGACTGGACTTCGATGATTTACTTCTTTCCATGCTCCAGCTTTCTTCGTTGCACCAGCACTACTACGGTTCATAGCTAATGCTGCTTTGTAGATGTCACTTCACAGCGTAATCAGTGTTTGTTATGAGATTATATTGTTAAATTACCTAATACGGATTAGCCATTTCTATCTGTCTGCAATTTTGGACTCTCTTCAACTACTCCTTATTCACTTTCTAATTTCAGTTAGTACTTAATTTGACGCAGAATTATCATCTTATTAAAGATTCGATTCGACATGTTGAAATGACGGAGCCTGCAATACTACATGAATTTAAGGGAACATGTTGATGATGACCATACAAGATTAATCATAAGAATAGATTGGTCTATCCCAGAAGTAGAGGCAATGGCAACGATATCTTATATTTCTTTAGCTTGGAATGTAAAGTTGAAATAGAGTGGTCTATCTCAGAAGAGCACTCTTGTGCAACAATAATTACAAGAGATATTGTCAGCTAATATAATTGTAAAATCTAATACTTGTGCTTGTTAACAAATTAATATTATTTTTATATGATTTTTCTGGGTTATCTGTCTTCTTTTTATGAATTTATTTTTAAAAATTAAAATTTATACATTATGATTATGAAACTGTTATAATTGTCTTAGCAGTTGAGTAGTTATGACAAATACAATATGAAAGCTAATCAGATACCTATTATGGATATTTTTATCTCTCACCTCACTCATATATGATAGGTTTAATTACTTAGAATTCTACAATTTTTATACTTGTCAAACAACTTGCGTGACTAATTTATCACGAAAAGCTTATTATCATGTATTAATTAGGAATATATCATAAATTGACTAATGATCAACCAATTCTTGAGTATATTTTATGTTACAACTCACATCTTTATTTTTTCGTTTTATTTCAATTATTTTTATCAGTTTATAATTGTATTCAATTCTTTTATTAAATACATTTTTATATGAGTCACCAATTAAAATGACCTTTTTTATTTTAAATTTCTTAAATTGAACTTAATTTACTTTTGTATAATTGTTCCATAAGATCACTTCATGTGTGATCTTTAAATAAGATTTTAAAGTAGCAAATTTTATATTTAACTTTTAAGAATTAGACAAAATTCATAAAATCTCTAGGGTCTTATAATATGTATGTTGAAATCTTATGATTTATATTAATTTTTTTCATGATCGATTTTACATTTATGGTGAGAGTCATATGTCAAAATGTTAACTTCTTTTCATTTAGACTGAATATCATTTATTCATGAAGTAGTTTAAACACACTTAATAATTTAATCTAAATTCACTATTCTACTCCAAAATTCATCTTTTTAGAACTCACATCCACTAAGTTAAAATAAATATAGTAATTTGTTAATCTCTCCAAATTAATTTTCTTTTATTTTGTTTTCTAAGGAGATGCTTATGATTTAAGATTCACGCCCTTAATTATTACCTAGATAAAAACTTTAAACCTGCTTCATCTCTATTTATTACAAATACTAGAAATTATTGTCTACATAAGAGGGACAATCTCTTAATTTTGTGACATACTTATTTTATCTAGAATCAAGTTTTCAATACCTAATCAAATATTCGTTTAATAATTGAACACTTAATTTTAAATTAAGTATCCGCATAATTTGGAACCAAAATTTTAAATTTATTTTTTAAAAATTGTATTTAAAAATTAATTAAATATATATTGCAACAAATACTTAATGGTAAAAAATTCATAACGAATAATAAATATTGTGAATATTAATATGGAGGAAAGGAAATAAAATTAAGATTTAAATATTATGGAATTCTAATGACCAAACATTGATAGGAGACATCTCTCTAGTAAATGATTTGGTCATAAGATTTGCAATCATTTGTCTAATAGGAATCTACTAATTTATTTCAAATATTTGTAAAGCAATATGTCTGACATAATTTTACTTGATATTTATGTCTTTGGTCTTACAATGATACTTTGATATTAGCAACAATCACATTGTATCATAACATAATATGTAGTTTATGGTCCTTTTCAAAACCTAAAAATTTGTTTTATTTTTTTAGTGCACCTGTTTGGGATTTAATGGTATCTATTAATTATCCTAATGACGAAACCTATATCTAGTCTCATACACAATATAGTTTATATAAGACTACCAATCCCTTTTCTTTACCAATTTCTCTTCTCCTAGTGTTTAAGGATACTACTTATTGCTTAGGTGTTCATCTTTAGCAATGAACATAATATAATGGTTTATAATCTTTCACTCAAAATCTTATAATTGTCTATTTAATATATATATATCTTATAAAAGCAACAATGATCTTCCTAAACGATCTTTGGTAATCTTAATATGAAAGATGTAAATAGCCTCTCTCATGTTCTTCTTAAATATGGTAGATAGCCAATTTATTTAATTATTTATTTACTTGATAGGTTGATTATAGTTATTGGCTATTCCAATATCATCCATATATAAAAACAAAATTACAAATTTATTGTTGGATCTTTTGGCATACACCTAGTAGTCTTTGTAAATTACACAAAAATTATATAATATGATTGCAATAAAAAGTTTAATATTTCATTGCATTTAATATTGTATTAGACCATATATTAACTTTAATAATATGAATTTGCTCTTGACTCATATATATATATATATATAATATCGTTGCATTTAATATTGTATTATACCATATATTAAATTTAATAATATGAATTTGCTCTTGACTCTTATATGTTTAGGTACGTAGTCTTTATATCTATTTGATTTAATTAAAGATTCATTCGAACCATTAAAGCTTTAATAAATCATAGTAATACTATTCTCTTAACAAGTGAGGAAGTGTTCCAATATATTCTCATTATGTGTATCATCTTCCACTAGATGTGCTTTATTTCATTAACTTAATTTTGATAACCTATTTAATCTCGATAACTTTACATCCTTTCGAAAGATTAACAAAGTCTTAGACTCAATTTAATTTTGTTAAAGCTAATTCTTCTTTCATTGTTTCAACCTATTTATCCTTTTGTAAGATTAGACAATGTTTTTTTTCACATTTCTTGGCCCATTATATCCTTATGGAGTTATTATAAAGATTTCTTCTTCAACATCAAAAGATCATCTAGGAATTAATCTATGAACACTATGAGTGCAATTGAAGATTTTGAGGAATATATCTCTCTGTAATCATATTTTGCCCACATGGATTAGATAACGGTAGGAAACTCTTACTGGGTTACAATTTCCATTGATTAAAATCTAATACATCATCTCCTAAATTACTCCCATTTAAAAGCAATTCATTTAATTGAGTTCGACTTAATACATCATTCTAATCCAATATCTCGTATATAAATAAGTTTTGTCTTTTATTTACTTCTTTTGAAAAATTATTCTCTAAGAACGTGATATCTCATGACTTAAATTCAATTTCTCTTTCTTTACCTCATTCACCTATAAACATGTACCCCTTGGAATGTTCAAAATATCTTTTAAAGATACTCTTATTCTCTTTAGAACCTGATTTCCCATACTTATGTGATAGATTATAAATGTAGGCAACACATACCTAAGGTTTCAGTAGTGATAAATCAAGTCTCTTACCTATCCATAACTCTTATGGTGTTTTATTAGTTAATTTGATAGGCATTTAGCTAAGTACATATATGTTATCAATAACGTATGACCCTAATAGGTGATAAGAAAATATGTATATGACTATATGTCATCATAAACCTAATTTTTCTAAAAAATGTCAAATTCTCCTCTTTGTAAAACCATTTTACTGAGAGGTTCATATAATAGCTAATTAATTATATATTCCTTTTATTATCACATAACCTCTTAAATTGCTCAAATAAGTACTCTTGCCTTTAATTATTAAATTAGTACTCTTGTCCCATATTAGTTCTTAAAGCCTTTATCTACTTATTTGATTAATGAACGATTCTTAGCTAAAGTCATATATTTTTGAAAACAATGTAATACTCTAAATTTATGAGAAATTATGTAAATATAACCATACCAAGTACAATTATTGATGAAAATGATTAAATAAGTGCATCGTGCCTTACTCTCACATTTATTAAGTGATATATATCTGAGTGAATTAGTTAAAATAGCTTAATAGCTCTTTGACCTTTATTTAATGGTTTTTGTGCCATTTTTATGTCTAACTAGACAATGTTTATAAGTAACCAATTCTCCTTTGTTTAGATTCCTAAAAGGCTTTGTTTAACTAATCGATCTATTCGATCTTATCTAATATGATAAAAGTTAACATACCATAAATTAGCATTAATATGTATGTAATTAAGAAAACTATCTTTCTTATTTGAGGAACAACATTCAACACCATAAAACCATGCAGCATAAAATTATAACTATAACATTTGGTTTTTATTGAAAATATTTATTTTACCACTATAGATGTTAACATTGAATCCCAGGCTTAACTAAAAACACATCAAAACAAGCATCCATCTAATATTAGGAGCAAAAATATATTACATAGGATAAGGCTCTAACCACCATGAACGACTAACTTATAGTTGTTTTTCCCTTGGACCTCAACTCTAGAATTTCATTTATATATAATCACCCTATCCCATTTGGAAATTTTCATAATTCTACAAAGATTTTTCTTTCTCTTGCTCTATGGTCAGTGGCTCTCAAGTCTACAATACATAAAAGATGTGACTTAAGTAGAAAACAAAGCTAGAGATAAATATAACATAATGATTTGTGCTATTTAATCTTTACTTTGTTAAGCTTGTGATAATCACAAGCAAAATGATTTTTCATGCCATAGTTATAACCTCTCACTCCCTTTATGTTTGTCTTATTGGGGGATCTTTTCCTTCTTAATTTAGTTAACCTTAGCCTTTTTGGGATCCTAAGAATTGTTGAAGTCTTTCTTTTCACATAAATCTGTTGTAGTGCTTCTTCTTTTTTACTTTCAACTTCCTATGAGTATTACTTAGCCTTATACATTTCGTAATTTTTCTCAGAAGCCTTAAGATGTTTATTTTCTATAAAATAGGTGTCTCTTATCATCTTCCTTTTTTTTAGAAAATCTCACTTTAAGTTAGGTGCATTTTCAATTTTCAAATGCTACCAACTATATGACACCAAAAAATGTATAATAATTTGCACTTATTGCTTGTCTAACAAGATATGACAAGCATCCCTCTATTTATTGATCATGTTATATTAGCCTCAAGTGCGTTTATATTGAACATTCTAACCTCTTTTTTCTTTCTTTACACACACACAAAAAAACAAACATAGGCGCACACATAGATGCACAAACACACACACACACGCGCACGCGCGCGCGCACACACACACACACACACACACACACACACACACACACACACACACACACACACACAGATGCATATATTATTTTATTTTATAGATATCAAATTTATTAGTGAGTAACTTCAATTTGGTTACTAAGGTATAAGCAAAATATATTGTCGATGTAAGTCATATGCCTCACATTTTTTCATACATTAGGCCATAATGTCATCTTTACGAACTTCTATGATTTCATTTAGTGAGTCTAGCCTCTTACTCTTCAAATACAAATTAAAATTTCAAACACCAAATTTCATAATTGTCTTGATTTAGTTTTCACATCTACTGAGTGTTGTGATAATATTCTTAAATGCAATAACCATTTTTGTCAAACAAGTATCTTCTTCAATGGCATGTTTATAATCATATCGTTGTGATTTTTAATTATTTTGATTCAACTTTCTAAATAGAAACTTTAATTTTCTCCAATTACCTATAAAATAAAAAGTTACTAATCATTTTATTTAGATGTATTTTTTTACAAATATCATAATCATTATATAACACAAACACACACACACACAAATGAGCGCATACATACTCACACATATAACAACAAAGAATTAAAATAACAATGTATTTTCTTGAAACAAGTTCTTAAAATAACAAGTGCATTAAAACAACTAATAATTTTTTAAAAGTAAGTAAAGCCAATTATATATTGCTTAAGAAAAATAATGTACTAAACAACAAAGTACATATCTCATACATAGTATGATGCGATCATCTTAGTAATACTTAATGATAAATTAATGTGAAACAAGTTCTTAAAAACTTCCTTCCTCGTATACTCAAATAAGAAAAGTCACACAACTGTGAAAGCTAGTTCTTAATGATGAATATTCTATATCTTCATCAATTCCCCTCTGATGACAATGTTATCATATGAAGCGCCAAAATGATCTGTTTTTAATGAATGGAACCTCCATAACTAAAATGTATGAGTTTATGAATTATAGTATAAACAATCAACACATGAATCGTCAAGTCTTGTCAGGTAGCATACGATAATCATATAATTGCCCCACTTTGCTGATGATGCTCTATCTTCGTTTAGATATATATGTACTCTTGACCTTCTCATCCTTCATTACTTTTTCTTGAAATCAATTTAATAGATAAATCATCATCATAGTATTCAAATAAACATTTTATTTGTATAAGAAGATCATCAAGTAACACTTTAATTGAACATATGTATGAATATCTAACAAACTAATTGTTTGATCTTGAGGATTTGTCCAATATCATGTTATTGAATAAGAGGACCATCAAATAAATAAATTATTTAATGCATGATATAATCAAATAAACTAAAAAATTTTAATAGGTAGAGTTTAGAAATAAATATATTATTTAGATATAGCAATTGGAAGTTTATGAGAAGTACATATTAAAATATTTACCTTAAATAATTAGGATGGATTCGATTAAATAGATTAATACACATAATAAAGCTGATAAAATTAGCCCAATTGATTAATATACTCAACGCCAATTCTATAATTTATTATTTCAACCATTTCTTTTTTTATTAGAATAATATAACACAAAAACCAACAATTCTTTCCAATTCTATATGAGTTGAATTTAGATTTCAAATTTTACTTATTCTTGATTTAGATTAGGGGACTTGTAGTTAAAAACCACTAATTCTACGTTTAGTTTAAACTAATAGTGTAATCAAACAAGACTTATTCTAAGTTTAGTTTAGTTTATCCTTGTAACTGCTTTAGGTTTAACTTAGAGAGAGGCTAACGGAGGAGTTTGGGTCACTAAAAGCTTTAGGGGTTGTTTGGTAAACAATGGATAAGCTGTTATTTAGCTGGTTGACCTAAATTAGAGGTTTAACTATATTAAAAAGTTGTTTTGTTATTTGGTTATGAGCTGGTTGAGTTGACCGATTCAACTCAACCAACTGTTTTGTGAAAATCTCTAGATGTGAAGCGTTTTGGACCAAATAGCTGAATTAGCTGTTTGGTAATGACCATTCTGCCCTCAGTTCTTGGCTGCTCTTCGTTGTCATTTATGTTGTCTTAAACTATTGATTGAGTTGTTTGAATCAAAAGGAATTTAGGGTTGAAATAATCAACTCTAACAAGTTAACTTGTAAAAAGTATTGAATATTTAATAAAATATTCAGTTATTTGCAATCATGATTCTTTATTCATATCTTTATGAGAAACTCCAAAAGAAAAAAGTATAAATGAATTTCTTAAAAGTTCAATAAATTCGTTAGAATTTCAATTTTATGAAATCATGGTTAAGATGCAAATTTAAGGACTAAAGATAATCCTTGCATGTGGTGAATTATGTTAATATAAATCGGCATGGTTAAGGGGCAATTATTATTATTATTAT
>JANIHY010000210.1:57775828-57793528 GCA_027479065.1 Erythroxylum brevipes
ATCTCAGTGGGTGGCAGCAATGCAGGAAGAAATTGAAGCTCTGCATAAGAATAAGACATGGGAGCTAGTATCACTACAGCAAGGAAGAAAGCCTATTGGCAATAAATGGGTTTACAAGATCAAGCGAAGTGGTGATGATCAAGTGGAGGGATATTGTGCTAGATTGGTGGTAAAATGATATATTCAGAAAGAAGGTATTGATTTTAACGAAATATTTTCTCCTGTGGTTCAACTTACTACAGTCCGAGTAGTTCTAGCAATGTGTGCTATGTATGACTTGCATCTTGAACAGTTAGATGTGAAAACTGCATTTCTTAATGGAAATCCTGAAGAAGAAATTTATATGCTTTAACCAGAAGGTTTTGAAAAAAAAGGAAAAGAGAACTTGGTTTGCAGGTTGAACAAATCTCTATTTGGTTTAAAGCAGGCGCCGAGGTGTTGGTATAAGAGATTTGATTCCTTCATCATGAGCCTTGGATACAGCAGACTATTGTGCGTGCTTCAAGAGGTTTGAAAAAGATGATTTTTTATAATCTTACTGCTGTATGTAGACGACATGTTGGTAGCAGGCCACAATAATGATCGTATCAAAGAATTGAAGGCACAATTGGCTAGGGAATTTGAAATGAAGGACTTTGGACCAGCAAACAAGATTCTAGGGATGAAAATTCACCTAGATAGAAAGAATAGGAAGATTTGGCTTTCTCAGAAGAATTATTTGAAGAAAATCTTGCGGCGATTCAACATGCAAGATTGTAAGTCAATTTATACCCCTCTTCCTATTAATTTCAAGTTATCCTCAAGTATGAGTCCTAGCAATAAAGAAGAGAGGATAGAAATGTCTTAAGTACCATATACATCAGTAGTGGGAAGCCTAATGTTCGCTATGATTTGCACAACACCTGACATTGCATATGCAGTGGGAGTTATTAGTAAATACATGGCGAATCCTGGTCGAAAGCATTGGAATACTGTTAAGAGGATTCTTAGATATATCAAAGGAACCTCAGATGTTGCATTATGTTATGGAGGATCAAATTTTACTGTCAAAGGATATGTTAATGCTGATTACGCAGGTGATCTTGATAAAAGTAAATCCACTACAGGATATGTGTTTACACTAGCTAAAGGAGCTGTGAGTTGGGTTTCAAAATTATAGTTAGTTGTGGCTACTTCAACAACAGAAGCAAAATATGTAGCATCTATATAAGCTAGTAAAGAAGCAGTGTGGTTGCAGATGTTATTGGAAGAACTTTGGAATAAATAAAAGAATATTACTCTGTATTGTAATAATCAGAATGTTTTGCATCTTATAAAGAATCCAACATTTCATTAAAAGACAAAACTCATCCGAGTTCAATATCATTTCGTTCGTGAGAAAGTGGAAGAAATAATGATGGACATGCAAAAAATTCATACAATGGATAACTAGACAGATTTTATGACCAAAGTAACAAATGGTGAGAAGTTTATGTGACGCCGATCCTTGTGTGGCCTGACAAAGACCTAACCAACATGAAACGACAAGGTAAAAAGAATGGTGTGAAGATATGATTGATTATCAATCAAATTTTCAAATGGGAGAATTGTCAACAATTATTGGTTGGTTGGCATCGAATTCGATGCCTACGATGCCTAATAAAACAAATAATTGGCCAACCATTTCTTAATTCTCCTGCCTATAAATAGGTAGGAGATGAACAATGAGATACAAAAAAGTATAGAAGAGAAGAGAGAAGTGAGGTGAGAGAGAAAAGAAAGAGAAAGAGACATTTTTGTTTATTTTTTGATCTAGTTTTTCCTTATAATTCTCCAATTTTTTCCAGTAGTAAAAGTATTCTATCCTTGCCCGTGATTTTTACTCTAATTTGAAGATTTTTCACGTAAAATCTATGTGTTCATTACTATTCTTTCAGTCATATTTAGTTGCGAACCTACTCTAATCCAGTCAATCTTCACTACATATTACTGGGTTAGCTTCGTAAAATTGACCTTTTCATATATCTCACATCGAACTTTAAAAACTCTTTCATTTTATTACTTCCCAATGTCTAATTAAATAATAGTTTTGCTTTATGATCTACAATGTAAGAAAAAAACTCTATATCATCATCATCACACCCTGTCTAAAATTTTGCAGTGAAGCAAGATCTGAGGAGGCCTGATAGTACCCAACCTTAAGCGAGGTCTGAGGAGGTCTGATAGTACGCAGCCTTATTCCTACATAAGAGAGAGACTATTTTTGGTAGACCCACATGAAGATGTGACATGCAAAATAATGATACAGGACACAGAAGAAATAAGTGAATAAGTAAAAACTAGCACGCCGAATAATTAAATACATAGAATTCCAATAAAAAACGAAGATATACTTAATTTATAACTCGATCTATCAGTACCTTACACCTTGTAAAGATCGGCTCTTTTCGTCGCTAGTCGCATTAGGGATCTTCACTAAACTGCCCTGGGGATATGACTATCCTACGGTTTAGGCTACCATCCCAGGAATCTTTCCCCAACATTCAATTGAACTTCCTATGTGATACGTGTGTCGTTTACCATTATCCTATCACACCAGACTTTCCTACTTCTAACAATTACCTCAATGAGGGCCAACTCTAACATATTTTTCTTGATCGCTTCCCTCTAGGTCTTGTAAGCCCTTTCCCTCCTTCTCTTGTAGCCACTCAGGTCTATTATCTCACTGCGTCATACTGGAGCATCAGAGGACATCCTGCGCACATGACCAAACCACCTAAACCTTGTCTGTCTCAACTTGTCTGTAATACTTGCCACCTGTAATCTCTCTCTCACTACCTGATTCCATATTTTATCTCTTATGATAATGCTACATATCTACCTAAGCATACGTATTTCTGCTACCAGTAACTGTCTCGTGTGTCTATGTTTAGTCATCCAACATTCTGCCCCATATAGCAAGGTGGGTCGAATCGTCATTTTATAGAACCTCCATTTGAATTTTATGGGGACCTTTTTATCACATAAAATACCTAATGCACCTGCCGTTTGATCCACCCAGATCTAATACAATGTAATATATCACCATCGATATTTCCATCTCTCTGAATGATGGATCCGAGGTATTTGAAATTCAATTTCTATGGTATGACGTCAGTGCCAATTGCTGCCTCTGCCAGTTGTACCATCTGGCTACCTGAGAAATTGCATTCTAAGAACTCTGTCTTGGACTTGTTCATTTTAAAACCTTTTGACTCTAACGTTTCTCTCCAACCTTCTAACTTGGCATTGACCCCCTCTTTGGTCTCATTTATCAGGACAATATCGTCAGCAAATAACATACACCAAGGTACCCCCCTTGAATATGTTTGGTAAGTTCATCTATCACTAAAGTGAACAAAAAAGGATTTAGAGCCGAGCCTTGGTACAGGCCAACACCAATAGAGAATACTTCTATATCGCCTCTTACTGTCATGATACTAGTCAGTGTTTCTTTATACATATCCCTAATCACTTTGATATACGTCTTAGGAATGCCCTTTGCCTCCAAACACCACCATATGAATTCTCTAGGAACCCTGTCATACGCCTTCTCTATATAAAAACTATATGCAAATCCCGTTGTCGTTCCCTGTAGCATTCCATTAGTTGCCAAAGCAGATGAATTGTTTCTGTCGTGGACCTACTAGGTATAAATCCGAATTGGTTGACTGATAACGAAACAACTCTCCAAATTCTCTTTTCAATTATCTTCTCCCACAGCTTCATGGTATGACTCAGTAGTTTGATGCCTCGATAGTTTTTACATTATTGTATGTCTCCTTTGACCTTGCAAAGGGAGATTAACCAACTCAATCTCCATTCATTCGACATCTTAGCTGACTCGAGGATCACATTAAAGAGCCAAGCTAACCACTCAATACCTACAGCACCTACTTGCTTCCATATCTCTATAGAAATGTCATCCAGTCCTACTGCCCCTCAGCTCCCCATTCCCCTCAAAACTTTTTGTAATTTCTCCCCTTGTGATTTTCCCCCATAAGTACCCGTTGAGACATAGTCCCAACCTGGGGGGTTCCCCTAACACTATGTTGACCAAAATGTCTTCATTATGTAGGCCTTGAAAGTATCTCTTCCACCTTTGTTTGATGGCTTGGGCGTCTGGGAGTACTTGTTCTTCTTCGTCACGTGTACAACAGACTTGGTTGAAGTCCGTCATCTTACGGGCTCTATCTCTCGCTATCTTGAAAATTCTTTGTGCTCCTTTGATCGTATCCAATTCCTTGTACATCATATATGGAAATCAATCGTACTAGAATCTGTCTGAATTTTGCTTAATTATCTTCTCAACTAGATCATGTCAAGTAGAAGTGTAGAACTGATGCTGCCATTAGAATCAGTATCGCTATCCCACAAGGCGTTGAATCTCGCATTTAGGTTCAAATTTAAAGCCTCAACTTTTGATTCCATATGCGGATTGGGTTGCCTCTATACTCCATTATCATTATGGAAAAAAATACTTCGCATCATATTATCCTTTTCTTTTTCTGTAAGACATTACCCATAATTTTTTAAACAAACTAAAATGGCCAAGTTGGAGCAAGTTTACTCATTGTTTCTTTATGACCTTAAAAATCACAAGTTCAAGTTATGAAAATAAGTTTTTTTGTGTGTAAAAATACATATATAAGGTTGCATATATTGTAACCCTGTTGTGGACTGAATATGTCAACTTTTGACTAAACTGGCAAAGTTGGAAGGTAGAATCAACATAATGTTACGAACCTTCTAGTACCAAATTTAGTACTATAAGATATTGTTACTGAGTAACAACTATGTGCCCCAATCCTTAAAATAATAATGTTTCAAAACCCCAAAGCCCAAAACAATTATGTTATAAACTATAATTATCTTCCTCCTACCTAACATAGAAGCTATTTCAAACAACTACAAGTTCTAAATAGTTTTAGAATTGAAGAACCTAATGACTTGTTAGGTTGAGTAGAATAGTGATTTTATTACTGATGTATTCATGACGAATAGTTATTTATTTGTTTGGTTAAAAAATAATATATAAAATAAATAATCATAAGTTTAATTATTCCTACACTTTAAGGAATAACTAAAGATATCTCCCCATGCAAAATAGGTAAAGACAAGCTTTCTCCCTCTTAAAATTATTATAATTATTGTTGTTATTATTATTACTTTTCTTTTTTTTATTATTGTTGTTATTTTTGTTAGTATTATTAATTTTCTTTTTTTTCTTCTTCTATTTATTATTATCATTATAAGAAAATTATGTTGGTAGTAGTGATACTGATAGTAGTGATGACGATGATGAAGGTGGTGGTGGTTGTTGATGTCAGATTAGTTTTCCGGGTACCTATTTTGCTGCACTAAAAAGAGATGAAGGTTATGAAGAGAAAGAAAGGAGAGTATTTACCTGAACACCAGCTGATGCCCTTCCATATATGTGCATCCCAGCCTTTCCGTAAATCAACAAAAACCCTAAGATGAGAACCTTAGGCAGTACTGATCAAACAGACCAACAATGCTACAAGACTTGGTGACACACGCAACTGGAATTATATTTTAAAAGTTAATTAGACACGGGTTGATTTGTATAATGCTACCACTGCTGTAGTGATAACAACCAATGGCCTCAGGAGTCAGGATAATTTCTTACAAATGTGTCCTAGGTACAGGATCCTAAAATCAGGATTACCCACTTGCATAATTATGAAAATTTACATATAAAATCAACTTAGTAACTGGAAATACTTAAACAAAAGTATATAATTTTGATATAAAAAAAAGAAAGCAATGAACTTCATCAATGACCGAACAGAGCAAAGAGAGAGAGAGAACAATTAAAAACCCAATCAGCAGAGGAGTAAGGGCCGTTGAAGAAAGCTCAGCATAAGTAAACAAACGGATAGTTGTTAAAGCAAAGACCTTTGGCAGTGAGAAACCCAGTGAAAATGAATAAAACCACTTCTTCTCCACCATTTGTGCGCGTCTATCCACCATGTGTTAGTTTATGAATGAAAGTGAGACTTAACGAAAGTTGTATTGGTTTTTCAGCACAAGTAACATAATTTCGTTGTGATTTTGCTACTTTTATTTCAAAGAAGAAAAGGAGAAGCCAAGGCACGGAGTAATATGGAATGGCAACCAATGCCTGTACCATAACGGGAAGCAAACATAGGCTTCTTGTTTGCTTCAACTTTCATTATATGATAATTCCACACATAACCATCTATACAACTTTTACATCCTAAAGTTACAAGAAAAGGACCCATCTCTACACACTAAAACATACATCATACCTCCGTTTTCTGTCTAGTTCCCTGAGGAGGAGCATGATCTCATCTTTTTTCTTGGCCATGTTGCCTCCAGTTTAAGCATTTTCATCTAAATAAAACACATTTGGATTTTTTTTTGTGAGAGCACGGCAACAGTGACAAGGATCCCAGGAACAACTTAGGTTGTGAATGTAACCTAAGGATTCCTCTACTACTTTCTCAAAATCAAGTTGGAATATAGATCAGAAGCTTCACTCGGCTTATTTGTCTTTTGCATGCTTCTTTGAAGAAATTTATATCCTCTAAAAACTTGGAATCACCTGAGATGTTACATCTCCAGTTGGTAGCTCACTCCATTGTTGAGTCACCGTTTTTACTTGGGTGTAAAACTGAATGCCAGCTTTCCCTGCAGTAATACCCAGAAAGTAAAGTTTGTATCTACCCATCCAGAGATAACCATATTTTTTTCCAGTTCAAGTGGAGAGACACAAGAGACATCATGGAAGATACCATCAAAGTTGAGATCTCCAGCAAATGATGGCTTTGAGCTGATAATTGATGAGGACGGCAGCGGGACAGAGATAGGAATGTTTATGCCTACCTGAATGCAAGCCAATTCAAGCCAAAGCATAAATAAGCCAGAAGGATACCATCCTCCAAGAATTTTTTTAATGCATTTAGCATATAAGAAAACCAAGGAAACAAGCACCTTCAACTACCCACTAAAAGGACACTGCTAGATAAAGGGAGAACAAAATTGAAGAAGCACTTTTAAAAATGTAAAGATAAAACTATATGGCTTAATCTTTTGCTTTTCCTGAAATTTTTACCATCAAAGCACGTGTGCAACATGTTATACCAGGCACCTTTTAATATCCTCACCTTCCCAACTTCAACTTCGGTCTGAAATTTCCTTGCAGCTATACCAGATGTAGTAAATATAGACGCTCCATCGATATATCTGTAAGAAGGCATATGGATATTAACAGATCATTTGATAATTAAATTATCTCGATAACACATAATTCAGAAACATTGAAGGATTAAAAATACTTGTTTCCATTGACCATGTTTATGGCCTCTTCAATAGTATCAGCCTGAGTAACACAGATACTGCTTAACAATGCTCTCAACCAACTTGGTAGCTAGCAAAAAAGGAAAATTGGTAATTTTCAAACCTGCAAACAGAGAAGAACTGGGCCTAACATCTCCTCCTGCATAAGCCAACATGGACCATGTGAAGTTGAAGGGCACAGCTGAACTTGCTAATTCCCATCAACCATCAATAATCATCTATATCAGGAAGAAAAATTACCTTGTAACAGTCCATGTTAACTGTGACATTAGATATGATGGTAGGACCGATGAAATTCCCATTTTCATAACCAGGAACCTGGTAATTAGCCAGAAATTGATATTTACGAAATAGAACAATTGGACAAGCTAAATGCAGTTAGGAATAAACCAATAAAGAATCACTATACTTATTTGCAGCACATTAAGAATCTTAGAATGAGAGAAAATGACCAGAAGTTGTTTTCTTGAAGATAAATGCTTCAAGTTCTGTATGAAATTCAAGTCGAAAATAACATCCACACAACTTGTGTTATGAAACAATACATCATGGTTGATCTTTACTGGCAACTGGAATGTGAGGTGATAAGTGTCTAAACAATCAAACGAAATTATAGGAGGCAACCAAATTTGGATGGTAATTTGATTCTGCAATAGCCTGAGGGCCATCCAAGTGTTTTGTTCACAAGCAAACTATAAATAACAATTTTAGACTAAATTTAAGCAACTACGAGTAATTTTCGTGATGAGTAGCTATCCTTTTCTTATATTCTTAAACTTTCCCTATCCACCAGTATGCTTAGATCTATGTTGTATTGGAATAACCAAAAGATATAACGAAAAGACACCCGCTAGCCTTTCATATAGTAATGTGTTAATTGTATGGTATATTGAGTTCCAATCATCCCAAAAATCATTCAATTAGGGACAAGTTTACAGACCTTCACTCAGAACTACTTTATCAAAGGGAAAAGAAAAAGCTACTGGGATTCCTTGCTGCAGCATTGTATTCCATAGCAACTAACAGTACTAACGCCAAGAATTAAATATGTGCTTGCAAAGAAAAAAACAGATCCTTTACATCACCATGTTTCACAAACTAAATTGTTTCAATAACGAGGTAGCCTGAAATTAAAACAAACAAGATACCACAATGTTTCTTCCATCAAGAACTAGCCTTGCACCACTTCCAATACTTGATTGAATCAATGTACAGACTCGTTCCACTGCCTGTTAATGCCAAAGTTATAAAGAACAATGAAGTTGTTAGTTTTATTTGAAAAATGTGGATTGATTGTTTCAGAAGCTGCTGCTCATATCAACAGCAGCAGCAAAGTGATTTTCTCAAGTCCCATAATATAGAAGTAAAAATATTAGTCACTATCTTTCCTAAGAGAATATAGAATTCATTGATTAATAGAATCTCAACCAACCACACACCTGTTTGCTAATGACAGGACCGAGTTCTGCATCGGGTTCTGTTCCAGCAGTCACCTTCAGTTCCTTGGCACGCTCAACTAACTTCTCTTCCCTGGCATAGGGGGTCATAGAAAAAATGATCTCAGTTATAAATAATCTCCTCTGCACCATAATATTCATTGACATTAATTGCTTTGGTAGAACTTTCTTAAGAAAATAATTTGTATAATTCAACTTAGTGCAGAAGGAAATTAGAATGAATTTCACCAAAATTCAACCTTTCACCAATATACAGATATTCCAGTATAACACTTTTTAGGTGTATAAAACAGGATACAACTTCCAATCTTTACAGCCTTAACTGATTCAGATATCAAGAATAAAGACACTAAAGAACAACCTACCATGGACTTAGTCCTCCAACAAACACAACCATGTTCATGGACATACACTTGTGACCCCCAGCGCCAAAGCCAGCAGCAACTAAAGCATTTAAAGTGGGATCCACACACGCATCAGGCATAACAACTGCATGATTTTTGGCTCCAACAATGGACTGAAGTAAACTAGTCAGGCACTCATATCCACATTTCACTTCTAGAAAACCAAACGTCTTGTCCCGTAAACTGTAGAATAATAGAAGGGTAGATTAATGCACATTACTTGGACGCGCTTTCTTTTAGATGATGCTCGTGCATAAACATAAGCTCCAGCCTATAAGAATGAAAGATTGGGATTAAACATATGATGCGCTGACAATATCAAGGATGCATGAAATTTAAAATCCTCATTTGGAAGACAATTTTAGGAATAATCAGAAATATGCAGTTTTTTGCCTCCGTTAATAATTCTCATAAACAACCATAGCCTAAAGATACAAAGGTTATGAACAAATCCCAGAAATTTGGGGAAGCAATCTGAGTAGTGGAAACAGAAGAAATATCAAAGCTTGAAGAACAATACCATGGGAAATCGGCATAAGCATGTGCAGAAGAGAATGTAGTACCAAGAAATGATGTAGTGAGGATTTTGACAAAAGATGTAAGCATAGGATATTCCCTAACCACCAGATAAACACCCTCAGAGTTGGGTCTCAGCTTTAACCAATAAAATTAATGCCAAAGAGCTTTCAATTTCTTTTGTTTTCTTTTATCATCTATTTCGCTGTTTTATCACTACATTAACCAGGTTCTAAAGCAAGAATCTAACAAGGAACATATTACAGAGAAATGCACATGACATACGTGAAACATAGAATTTAATGTAGCTCTCGATTCTCATGCTGTCCCTAGTTATGACAATTTTCTTCCACATAAGACTATGGTAAACAGCCAGTAGCTTCCTTAAGCAAACTGTAGCAGAATATTAACCGAGAAAAGTGACTTACTGAACTTGGGCCATGAAATGAGATAGCTTTAATATCGTCATCATCACAAATTGCATTTATGATCTCCTGTCCATAACGATGTTTAAGAACAAGAATCAAAGGCAACAGTCTCAACAGAAGATACAAGAAATACCAACATAACAATATCAACTAATAATTACAAGGGGACAGATGGATTCATAATAACCCAAAGATGCAATTGGCACAAGGCATATGCCATGAGAACATACAAACCCACGTTTCATATGCGGCAAATTTCACCAACATTCTTCAGCATTAAAAAATAAACAGCCTCATACATGATACCTTTGACCTCGGGTGCATGCGCCCAAGGTGAAGCAAAAGTAAACAATGTGGAACCCATCATTTCTTCATGATGCATGGTGATATGGTCTCGGAGAGGTAATTGATCATGAAAAAAAATTACACAACTACCAAAGTAAAATCTTACGTTGTTTCCATGAACAATATTTAAGACACCATTAGGTAAACCAGCCTCCATAACTAACTCCGCAAGCATCACAGAAGCCCCTGAAGTAACAGAAATGACAATGAAATTTTATTCTAATCATGCATTCGTGGTAAATAGAACATTAAATTAGGAAGTAAAATCATATTCTCATTTGCATGAAAATCTGCAAATCTAAGGAACAATGAAGCATTATCTTCAAAGTTGAGAGAGACCAACAATATCCAAAAAATATATTAGTCAATCAAAGAAATAAAATCAATGTGCAATAGTTCAAACGAAAACCAGTATTGTCTCTTGCAACCAGTACCGAGCTAGACTAAAAACTGAGGGGTTAAATTTCTTAAAACTAAATTTTACGGGGAAAATTATGAAATTTGATTTAAGATTAAAATTTTAAAACAATATTATACTAAATATTATTTCATTTAATTATTTTCTTGGCCCAGAGGAGGCAGCTGCCCCCGCAGGGCCCAATGTAGCTCTGCCCCTGCTTGTCACTAAAATCTGATCATGCAAAAACCAATTGGAACAGTTCAAGAAGAACTTTTCTGCTTTTCCTCAATGGCAGTACTGTTTGGCAAATTGCAGCCATCAAAAAGACGAAAGGAAAACATTCCTATTTCAAAAGTATCTAAGATTTCCTAATTTCCAGTGACCTCCTTTCCATCATATTAAGAAGTATTCTTTCCAACATAGAGATGAAGAAAGAAGCGGTAGAGATTATTTAATAGAGGAACTTATTTGTACAGGATTGAGCAGTTGGCCAAAAAAGACAAGACTTATCAAGAATTTTTGCAATTTTACAATCTACAACTTGACTATGCACTTTAAGGAAAGCCTAACTGAATACTATGATGCGGTTTGGATTCATGAAAGAATATGACAATCAAGTCAATGGTAAGCCTTGCTAGCTACTAAGCTTTGATGCACCATAGGATGAAGACAGTGTAACTACCTGGATCTTTCTCTGGTGGCTTAAGAATAAAGGTGTTACCATATGTTATGGCAGTAGAGAACATCTGTGCAAAAGAATTTCAAAGATGAAATAAGTAAAAGAATCCATAGAATCATAAGCAATAATATAACATCACTCATCATGTTTAACAAACAATCAAACAAACAAAAGAATTAGACATGATAGACGTGAAGCATGGTTACCCATAGCGGGATTAAGGCTGGAAACTCAAATGGGCAGATCCCAGCACAAACACCAATTGGCTCTCTAATGCTATACGTATCAATCCCATTAGAGACATTGGAAACAAACTCCCCAATTTGCAGAGATGCCAATCCACAAGCATGTTCCACAGCCTCTACGAGGGAACATTCAAGATCTTGTCAAGCACAGGCATCATCAAATGAGATATTTATAGAGAACAGGTAAATAAACTAACCTAGGCCTCGCAAGACATCATCATAAGCATCCTTTAAGGCTTTTCCATGCTCAGTAGTAATGCACATGGCTAGTTTTTCCTGAGAAGAACTGGTATAGTTCAGCCAAATCCCACCTGAAGGTAAGAATGAAAAAGGTCCAAAAGATTACAATGTCTCTCCGAATAAGCTCCTGGAACTTGAACATAACCCGCTGACGCACAGTAATTGGAGTATTTCGCCACAATGGAAATGCTCGCTTTGCTGCAAAAACTGCAGCTCTGAACTCCTCATTCGTAGTTAAAGGAACATGAGAAACAACTTGCTGTGTCGCCTGCCATGTATTGTGTAGACAAACTAACAAATAATTGAACTATAGAGTTTACAAAGTAACAGAGAACAAAAGTTTGACAGCATGGTCTGAACTTACGGGATTTATAACCTCTATAGTTGCAAATGACTGAGACTCAACAAATCTACCTCCAATGAGATTGGGTACTCTCTGACATGAATCAGTCAATACATCAAAAATCCACATAGCTATCCAAAAAAAAAAAATTGAGCTCCAGAAGGGAGACGAAAGGAAATGGAAGGAGAAGGAGACAGAGAGAGAGAATAAAAAGAAAAACAGTAAGAAGAAAATATATCTTCCATTTGCTTTGAAGCTAAATGGAATGAGTGGTTGTTCATTCAAGTACTATATTGCAACTTCGACTTCTAGGCTTACTGTGGGGTTACGCTGCCTCCAGGATGGTTCAGAAACTGACAGTAAGTTGTTCTTTACAACAGAATTTTCAGACCTCAGTGACTTGAAATTTCTTACTGCAACCAAAAAAGGAAAAACCATCACTCATGATAGGAAAGTGATTGTCTAGTTTAAGGTCATCCAATGATCGGGAATCAAAGCTATATGTTACATAATCATAACTTTACCCATGAAAGCAGTGCCCTTAGCTGCAATAAAAAGAGAGCATAGGACAAAACAGAGTATGACATACAGTCAGTAACAAGTAGCCAAGTATTCCTATCCTATTGGTCTAGAGGACTAAATAAAAACTAGCCACCTAATAAATAAATATTTAGGCAAGTCAAATGGCTACAGTAGTAAAAGTTACAGAATCAAAGTTTATTGTTACATATTGCAACAGGAAATATTTAGAAAATAACTTTTCAATCATGTTGCACTTTGTCCTTGGCACAATTCAATACTGGAGCCAACAATTATAACTTAAAGTAAAGATGTCTGAAATTTATGAATAATTGTGACATCAATCAAATTTACAATCGCCAAAAAGAGCTTATGGATCTTCTTTCCATTTCATTTCATTTTTCTTTCAGCATCTAAGAAACCACCAATCCTGCACTCTCGAGCCTTTATCTGGATATTAACACAGCCTATAGCATGTAATCAAAAACTTTATGAAACATATGGCAAATGCATGTCAGAACATTAAAGACATAACCCAATATCAGAGATTATTTGATCAATGCAATGAAGAAGTTACAACAACAGATGGTGGCCATTTCATGATTAACAAGAAGGCAGCACAGATCATGTGCCCACTGAGATTAACTACTTTGTTGATTAAACCCACTCAGATATAACTGACAACGTCATAACGGACTAGACAATGAAAATAAGCAAATAAATACACTGAAAGAGGTGGCTGAGTCAATAGCACTTAAAGATGCAAGAAACAGAAAACTAGGTTCACCTGTGGTATTTCCTTGACGCAATTTAGCTTTAACATTGTAAACATGCTTTGGAGTAGACAAAAGTTCAGGATTGCTTTGTCTCAGTCTCTTCAGAATTTGTCGTGGTTTCAATCCAGCTTCTGTCATTTCCTTAATTAGCAAAACCTCTTGCTCTGAAAAGCGACGAGAATAAGGATGTTCTTTAATGTCCTTTATTGGGTCATGGTTGTGTATTCCATTTCTTATTGTGAGAACCCACAAGCCATCTTGTTTCTTACCCACAGCTTCAAAAGGACAATTGGTAAGTCGAGAGCCTGTTTTTCTATTTCGGATACGTTCAGCAGAAGACTCATCAGATTTCCTCCTATTCCGATAAATCCCACCTCTGTCACAGCCTAGAACTACTACTCTGTCTCTTTTGGACTGTTTTATAGATACCACATATCCCTGTGATATAGCAAAGTCCCCAACATGTTGTATTAGTTCTTCACGATCTACAAAAGTTCCAGGTGGAGGAGGAAGCATATGTGAGCATTCATTCAACCCTGTGCTACTCTGGGGGTCCATCATTAGCATGAAAAGAATAATAACCTGCATGTCAACATAACACACCTTTAAAAATATCTTCTTTTTTGCATCCTGGCCATTTGAATATACCCTTATGTCAGCCTATGGGACCAAATGACCAATGGTAATTAGAACAAGCAGTTTGATAAGTGTGACGGAATCATTGTCACCTGAGATGTTAGCTACTTGTAGCAAAATAAATATCATCCATAATACAACTCTAAATCAAGCTCCATGAACATAAGAATGTATTTACTATTTCTGAAAGAAATGTTGAGGAATATTTTCCCATTTCTTCTACAACGGAAACGGCTCACAGTTGATACAAATAACAACCTCTTAAAGATAGTAACTCTTCTTGATCATTTTCTGTTTGATATATATTTTTTATTGAGGTTTCAATCTCTTTATCTACAATTGCCAGATAAGTAAAAATGCAGCTTAAACCAATCAAGTTGCTGTATTGTTCTCTTTAAGATTTTACATAGAAAAATAATCAAGCATAAACCACGCGATCAAGTTGCTGTATTCCTCTTTCAGATTTTACTTTCTTCCCGAGTCCCAAGGTTTTGATTGGCCATCCTTTAAACAGCGTGAAGTTGCCATTTCTTTCAATCCTTTGCATTTGTTGTTTGTTTATTTGTTTTTACTTCTTTTTTTGGGGTTTACCCTTGCATTATTGCTTTGTTATTCTCTTCCTGATTTTACCTTGCTATAAAGTCAAAAGGGCTTCATTCACAACCTTAGAGTAGCCTAATGAAGATAGAAATTGTTAATTTGTTGAGTAAAACACAAGACATTTTTTGCTTGAGGGCCTCTCTACTTGATTGTCGCTAGAAGTTTTCACCAATCATAACCTCCTATTGCATGATAGTGGTGAATAACAGCAACTGTTAGACCCCAAAGTCCAAACTATGGGATTGTGCGAGTGTTGACGAGCGTTGGCCAATGCTTGATACACAGGTCGGCATGAAGAAGACGTGTTGATGAAGGAACAAGGCGAAATCTTGTGAGTTGGCGAGCAAAACCTGAAGAACTTGCGAAGTAAGAGAAGGATGCGAGAGGTATCAGCAAAGATCTTGAGAGTAGGAGAGATTCGATAAGCGTGGGCACACGTAAGCACACATTGGCGGAAATCCGACTACAACTAAGATTCGGACGCGAGGCCGAGAGGAGTTGGCGAACTACGTCATACAAGACCCGAGGGTGCGTAAAGGCGTGCGAGCGAAGAAAGACGCCTAAGCACTTAACTTTGACGAGGTAGGTTAAAGGTATGTAAAATATGCGAGGTTTTATACTAACTCGAATTATGACTTGTACTTAGTCATAGAGCAACGAAACTGCACCATGAGTGAACTTGATCATGGAAGATAGACTTGTCTATGAACGTGCATTGATGGACATATAAGTGGATAGACCTTGGTGACTTGAAAAAGACAGCAGCAATGTGGGTGATGTGACACATGATAACATAGCGAGATTAACTTGAAGAACATATTGCAGATTTATCAAATCTAAGAGATAAAGACCATGTGAGAGAATCATTTGAAGATAGCAGAGATCTTCAAGAATATGAATGCAATCTTCCAAGTTGGCAGGTAATTTTTATTTGATTAAATTTTGATGTAATGTAGCCAATTAGAAGAGTCCTAAGGGAAAGGGGATGTCTTCCCATTGGTCGGTGTGATGCAATATAATCTTTAGTTGATAGGATCAACTAGGATTGTGGAGATCCTTAAAGATCTTGAACTTGCTTTCCAAGCAACAAGAGCCTATAAACAACTCATTAGAGTTGAGAGCTAGGAATTCAACCATTGAGCCATTCACTCATTGAGAAAAATCACTCAGAGGAAGGAGCCTCCAGAGTTGAGAGCTTTTGGGGGAGTTCTCATTGTAAAGACTTCGAGTAGATAGTTCCCTATAAGTGCTTCGGGAAGGAGATATTTGTTATCTTTTGTTAACATTTTGTTGAGAGTTAATGAAAGATTAGCTTATACTATTTATTATATCTCTTGTTGCTTTCTTTACTCTGTTATAAACTTGTGTTATTTTATGAGAGAAACACTTTAAAAACTCGTGTGCACGTGAAATGTTCGAGGACCAACGGATTTTTTCGGTGACATTTACATGAGAAGGCTAAATCTTGCTTAAACAGACCTAAGCTGAATTGCCGTGCAAAGGTAGGTGCGACTTACAGTAAAAGTTCGAGACCAAAGCAAACCTTTGTGACAGCAACTATGGTGACAGGATGGTCAGAGGACATATGGGTAAATCTGCATTAATTGCATACAATTTTTTGTTTTACAAAGAAGCAAGTCTTTTCACTCAGACACACATACACGCTTGCGCGCCCCCACCCACCATATATATATATATATACACACATATGCCATTTTGAGTATGTATGGAATGAATGAAATGCTTCATAGTTAGAACGATCTTTCTCGCAGATTAACCAAGTTATGTTTAAACTCTTCCGCATTTCGTTTTTATTGGCAACAATCTACCATATATCATAATATAATCAAGAAGCTACTTAACAAAACTATCGTTCAAAAGAAAAATACAGAATCACATTTACGTCAATAAAAACCAAAAACACTACACTACTCTGAAATCCAATTTTCTTCTTCCTACAGTTACCCCATAAAATCTACAAGAATCCAAAATCAATCAGCCATCTCTTCCAGTTGCCCAACCAAAAAAAAAAAAAAAAGGTATCAAAAGAAAATTGAAAAAGAAAAAAGAAAGAACGAATTTTGGATTCGACCAACTGCTAAACTGAACCTGACATGCCTACTCCGACTCAAACACAAAACAATCGGTACTCGTTCAACAAAGATTCGCATTTTCTCGGGCACTAAAGACACTGCAACAGTCTAAGGAAACAAGCAAAGAAGCTTACCGGATAAGGCGATCCGCTGGTCAATCAAGGCCCGGAAAATCTAGGGTTTGTCGTATGGTGATCTGACCTGCAAGTAAACTCGACCCGATTTTGGTTCGGGGACGATGGAATTGGGTGGTCTTTGACGGAAAGCTAGTTCCAGGAAATAGCTGCTGCATCCACGAACCCACGCGCCTTGATACTACTATTTCCACGCACGATTTGTGTTGGCTACAAGTAAATATCAAGTAACGAAAATGGACAAGTTTTTTGTTTTAAATAAACAGGTCGTCGGCACCAAAGTTATGAATATCGTATTGAGGTTGAAAATTTTTTTGGATAATTTTTTTAACTTTATAAAATTATCAATTAGTATCGGATATTATTTTGAATAATTTTTTTAAATTTATAAAATAATCTCTAAAAATTTTAAAATTTACAAAATGATTCATTAGTATATTATACAGTTGTACTATATACTTTATTAGTCTACTCTTTATGCCAACCATGTCTTTAAAAATTTTAATAAAAAATAATAATGATA